>CALSFV010000622.1:0-18376 GCA_943737045.1 Parapristionchus giblindavisi
GAGGAAGAAGAGGAGGAGGAAGAGTAAGAAGAGGGGGAGGAGGAGGAGGAGGAAGAGGAAGAAGAGGAGGAGGAAGAGGAGGAGGGGAGAGGAAGAGGTGGAAGGGGAAGAGGGGAGAGGAGACAAAGAGGAGGGGGAAGAGGAGAGGAAGAAGAGGAAGAGTAGGAATAGGAGGAGGAAGAGGGGAGAGGAAGAAGAGGAGGAAGAGGAGGAGGAGGAGAGAAGTGGAAGAAGAGGAGGGAGAAGAATACGCATAGATAGAATATAATCTAATCGAAAAAGAAGCTGAAGAAGAATAAGAAGATGAATAAGAAAGAGTATATATTTGTATTTGATGTACTCTTCTTTCAATTGGAATACAATTCTTTATTGGATCATATACTTATTAAATGTTTGTAATTGACATAATCGGAACATTTTCCATTAAATAATAAAAGAAAATAGAAAAAGAAATGAATCTGAATGAGTTATCTAAACTTTCATTTAGAAATAGAAGATAAATAGAAGATGAGAATAAAATATTATGTAATATGAACGATTTTTCAACTATTTATTAACCATGAAAAATATAAAGAATAAATATAAATATAATGTGCGATAAGGAAATCAAAACGATTTTTGATTATTTCTTTGAAAGGAAATAATATTTTTGGTAATTAAAAAGAGAATAGAATGAAAACATCCAATATTATCATCCTCTCATCCATTTATATATATATATAAATGGATCGTTTATTCTCAAATCATAATATAAATAAGATATATTATAATTTGAGAATAAACGATCTAGTGGATGCATGACTAAAAGAGAAGGAAATACTAATCATACAATATGTTCCATATATATATATATATATATATATATATATATATATATATATATATATATATATATATATATATATATATATATATATATATATATATATATATGGATGGTTAAGACAGGGAATAAATAAAGATCCACTCAGAATATTTATTCATTTAACCAATAATATCATTCATCTAATTAATATTATTATAGACAAGAAATTGGTATGGTCCATAAATATATGCGGATATTCCGATCAATAAATTGTTTGTTTTATTGATCCTATTTTTCATTCACAGGAAAAAGTTGTGTTAATCATTTGAAATGCATGAACTATTCATGTATTAAGAAGATACATATCCCATCTTGTATCCCCTCTTCAGTCTTCCTCTTCCCCTTCTATCCCCTCTTCTTCCTCTTCCCCATTCCCTTCTTCATTCTCTTCCCCATTCCCTTCTTCATTCTCTCCTCTACACAGTTCATCATCCATGCCAATATCTTCTCTTATCTTCATATTATATCTGATACTTCCATATATTATTTCATTACAATGTGTCCATAATATGGAAGTAACATTATAATTCAATTAATTTTTAATTTTTTTATCTTATTTCAGCTATGCTTAAAATATGACTAATATATAATAGTAAAATAAATGTATATAAAAAATGAAAAAAATTCCAAAAATGTGACTATGATTTATTCTCAAATAGTTTTCATTTTATATTCAAATCAACGAATCAGACATGAATATAATCATCGACTATATAAATACTGTAAAGATATAATAATTAAAGGGAAATTGTTCAACAAACGATTCAACTGGTTGGTGTTTTCATAATAAAACATCTGGAGTTTTCAATTGTGATAAAGATACTTTGTGTCCACTTATTATGAAGGTATTCTTCATATCTCTCCAGTTCATAAATAAGATATATTATGATTTGAGAATAAACGATCTAGTGGATGCATGACTAAAAGAGAAGGAAATACTAATCATACAATATGTTGTTGTAATGATGTTGTAAGTACAACCATAACATTATTATCACAATCATTTTATTTCTCTTTTAATTCTTTTATTTGCTTTCATTTTTTTTAGTTCATTACATCTCATCAAAAGAGCTTTTTATCACTGAAACGCATGACCAAAACTCAAAAAATCATAATCTAATAAGTTGACTTCGAATTGTAAAAAAGAATGAATGTAATGGATAGGATGGATGTAGTTTCTCATTCATATCAATTCCTGGTTATAATATGAAGAATACACAAAGTTGTACCTATAGTTCCGAGGTTATCAATCTATTATATTTAGAATTCTATGTAATGTTGTGTTAAGGAAACAGATGAACCATCTAAAATGTTTAGGAATTGTGAAGATCCCTGGTGTTATTCATATATGAGAATGGTATTCATTCATATCATTCATATTTATTATATTCTTTATTAAGGACGTTGATGCAGAACGATTTAAACTATATAAAGGATGTCAATCGAGAAGTCTAATCAAATATAATATGCATAAATTGGAAGATGAGGTTAAAGATTATATATTGAAATAGTGAAATAAGGATATTATCAGAAATACAATAACAATAGTCGATGGAAGGATACTCAATATCTAATTAATCTACCAAGGTTCAATTACCTTAATATCCTTATTTTAATGAAAAAATGTTGAAACTATAAAGATGCCGTCTAGATTTGAGTAGAATGTTTATTTCGTTTCGATGTATTATTAATTTAGATGTGAAGATATAGCATGGGGAGAGGAAAATGTTAATGGAACTAAATCAATGTGTTATGAATATAGTGAAATGGTTAAAGGAAATGTAAAGTGATAAAGATACAAATATGATGAATTAAGGATGAAGATGAAAAGATAACAAGATATCGTTTATGTTGTTGTAAAGGAAACGACCGATGTAATGATCAATTCACATGGAAAGATCCTTCAATCGATAAAGATCAAGTTATTAATCATAGAATAATCAATATCTATTCGAATCATATTAAGGTTGAAGATAATAAGATATTAAGAAAAAGGCTGATGAATGAGACTATTAATGAATCTTCATTTTATTCTCAAATTGCTTCATTTACTTCTCTATTAATTATAAAAGTCATTCATTTTTGATTTTATATAAATTCATTTTTTATTATCAGTAAAGTGGAATAAATTGAGTAAATTCGCTTGATATATGGACAATATGAGATAGATGATGGGACAATTGTACATCATATACTGAATGGATAAATGAATGGTGAACTCGTTCAATTGGAAAGATAAACATTCGATTGTCTATTATAACATTGTTGAATTATCTGAAAATATCTTAATTTATTTGAATTGTTTAAATGGAAATATTCCACAATTAACAATCCTCGTTGCCCTGTTAGCAAAATAATTTAAATTAAACAAATAGAACAACAAAATGTCACCGCAGTAATATTCATATTATAAGAGACTCAAGAGAATTTCATTCATCTATTCCATCAAATATTCCTTTGAACTTTATCAAATATATTTCATAATCATCTAAATCTCCTATTCTACTTCAATACATTTTTAAAAACTTTAATATTGAGATGAAATGCATAATAATTCTTAATCCTAAACTATAATCATTTCTCTCATCTAAGTCTAAAATTCTATTTTAAAAATGTATAAATAGTAGGAAAATTCAAATTGCGACTGCGCATACTTTTTTTGTACACTAGAAACTCAATCCATTCCGTTTTCATATTTTTAACCGATTTAGGAAAGAAGAAATTGAGATAATTAGTTTTGATAAATGTTGTTGATTAATAAAATGAATTTATATGAACATGAGACACGATGTGATCGAGACATAAAAGGACGATTGTTTATCATTATAAAAGTGAATGGAACGGACGATACATTCAACAGATAGAAGATGATCAAATACATGCTCTATATAAATCTATTGATATTGTAAGTAAAATAAATGATAATACGAAGGGAAACACAGGGAGAGAAGGCACATATGTAATAGAAACAAAAGGAACACGCAATGATTGAATATGATGGAATCATAAGTTGATTGGAATGATTATTCATTCATTTAGATATTATAATGAATGCATGTAAGTGAAGTAGATGAAATACCCAAGGGATAGAATAATAAATGAATTGATTACATTCATATCTATATCTATTCACATTTCATGTTAAATGTATTTCATTTTAAATTAAATGAGTAAATATAATTGAAAGATTTCAAATCTGTATTATGAAAACTTTTTGTGAAATATTGAAATATTCCAATTATGAATATATGGTCTAAAGCTAATATATGATAAATGAATGAATAAAAGAGAAAATTCATTGAATGTAAAGAATAATAGATATGATAAGAATAGATATAATAGATGATCTTATTATATGATGACCTGAGTGATTTATAGATGAAGTAGATGATTTAGATTGAGATATTGATAGAGATGTTAATGATTCTTTCAATGGCCAACATTCTGGACATGAATCAGATAAAGAATGACTCCATTTTGATGAATATGATCCTTTTAACTTAATTTCATTCATTACAATTATCATGATATTTATTACAAACTTGTTGGTCAGGATCATAATAATCAAATAGTTTCAGTTGAGCTGGTTTCTGATCCGATATTTGATATTGTAGATCGGAATAAATGGATAGACAAACAGGTTCACCTCCCAACTACAAATATCATATGAATATGAATAGATGTAATGATAAAACTAACTGGATTGAAGTATATATTCATTTTAGTTTCATCTTTCTCTAATTCAACTCTTTGAATATCATTTGTTCCCAATAATTGATTACTGTATTCATCATCAAATTTGTATCCACTCAATGCTTCAATCTAAATCATTCAATACTATTTATATCTATATCAAATAATAAAATACCTCAGCTACGGCCATATTTGATTTGATTCCAGGACGAGTATAACTGAAAGGAAATGAATATATAAAGATATAAAGAGATCATATAGTACTTGCAACACAAATCAAGTTGTAATCTACTTCCTCCTCTTGTTTCTTTAAGATCTCTTGTACAATAAAATGGTGAATCATCTCTTAGAGTATTACGGTAATATGAATATGACACCTACAAATCAATCGATAATTCATAATGAAATACAACTAATAATATTTACTTGAGCGAAGACAATTCCTGATCCTTCAGCATTTAATAGAATATTATGATCAAGATTTGATAATTCATAAGATTGAAGAACAATTGAATTTGTATTTGAAAGAATGAAGGCATGATTATCATTTCCATTAACAGTTGTTACAGTAACATTTGAATTAGGTGAATATGCTTTCTCTGCATAGGATCCTAATGCATTTAATGCAACTACCGTATCCTTAAACAAACAATATTAATTAAATAGATAGAATAAATACTGTACTTGAGTACTTGAGAATCCTCCAAGTGAATTTCTTTGTTGAGTCAACCATCGAACAATTGGAACTGCCTGACAATTTCAAATTTATACAATTATACATTTCATTATATTCTTCAACAATATTTGATATATTTTTTAAATATTCAAAGTATAATTTTATGGGACCTCTTCAGTTTTTCCGAGTAACATATAAGTGAGAAGAGCATATCCTGTAGTCTCAACATCGACTGGACGAGGTTGGAAGAAATATGAACTTGCATCTTTTGGTTTCTCCCCTTTTGATGAAGACCAATGAATTGTCCCATCTAGATTAAGATAGATAGATTCAATTCATTCATTATATTCAAACCATTTGAAATCTTCAATTGATCTAATAGAGCTAGAGCTTCATTCTTACGATGAGCATTAGCTAAATGGAGAACATATGTGACAACTGATAGAGAATATGAATCATTCCTTAATCAGAAATCATAAGAAAATTATAATGATCATTTCATCATACTTGATTCCTTCCAATTGAGATTCGATATATGAAACTGCTTTTTCATTTTTAATCTATAATAAATGAATAATGTTAAGTCCGAATGAATATATGACATACTCCATTCTCTAGCATTGCCATAAGTACATAAGCAGTTAGTCCAACTCCTCCCTCGGATGATCCTCCTTGCATATCTTTATGATGAACTTCACCGTGTTCAGCAAATGCTCCTGATTCCTATAACGAATACTTGATTACTGTACATGAGTCTAGAATAACTAACCATTTGTTGACTATTCAAGAATGAAATACTTTTCTGAAGCATAGAATCATCAATGAAGATGAATGATTTGGCCTGAATATTGATTGAAATGAATAGATTAATGAATGAATGAAAAAAGATAATACCTGAGAGAATGCTCTAACAACAAAAGCAGTCAACCATGTAGATCCATGTTTATCAGATTCACCAAATGCAGAGAAAGAATTATCATATCGACTCAAATATATATAATTGATAAAAAATTATATATTATATATAAATATACCGATAAGTAAGTTCTCTTTGGTAGCCAGATTCCATATATTTAATTGCTTTCTCTTCCAATTTAGCATCTCCTCGATTTGTTCCCTATAATATAATACACTTGTCTTCTTTATATTGTATGAATCTACCTTTAGATATGTCATAACTACAATATTGGGAACAAAGTTAAGCATATTCTGTTCTCCACATCCATAAGGCATACGAACCAAACTATCAAGATTACCAAGGATTGGTCCCATTATATCACCTAAACATTTACATATTATAAGAAATCATGAAGAGTCTTACCAATAACTTCAACTTTAGCTGATTTAGAACCATCAACAATATCAGAGGGCCATTCGAGAGATATACTACGAGACCATTCACTTATATTCTTCATATCAATTACAATAGGAACATTTCTATCTACTCTATATCCTTCTGGCTTAAATATTCAATCTTATCAATCAATATATCAATCAATCAATCAATATATCAATCAATCAATATATCAATCAATCAATATATCAATCAATCAATATATCAATCAATCAATATATCAATCAATTAATACATCAATCAATCAATCAATCAATATATCAATTAATTAATATATCAATCAATCAATCAATATATCAATCAATCAATATATCAATCAATCAATATATCAATCAATATATCAATCAATCAATATATCAATCAATTAATACATCAATCAATCAATCAATCAATATATCAATTAATTAATATATCAATCAATCAATCAATATATCAATCAACCAATATATCAATCAATTAATATATCAATCAATCAATCAATATATCAATCAATCAATATATCAATCAATCAATATATCAATCAATCAATATATCAATCAATCAATATATCAATCAATCAATATATCAATCAATTAATGTATCAATCAATCAATCAATATATCAATCAATTAATATATCAATCAATCAATCAATATATCAATCAATTAATATATCAATCAATCAATCAATATATCAATCAATTAATATATCAATCAATCAATCAATATATCAATCAATCAATATATCAATCAATCAATATATCAATCAATTAATGTATCAATCAATCAATCAATATATCAATCAATTAATATATCAATCAATCAATCAATATATCAATCAATCAATATATCAATCAATCAATATATCAATCAATTAATGTATCAATCAATCAATCAATATATCAATCAATCAATCAATATATCAATCAATTAATATATCAATCAATCAATCAATATATCAATCAATTAATATATCAATCCATCTATTCTTAACCTCAACTTTAAGTGGCATTTCAATAGAATCTCCAACTATAGCTGAATGAGCTTCAACTTTGAGACGAATTGAACCAATCTATAATTCATTTCTAATCTATTTATAATGAAAGTTAATATACTTGATTAGGTATAATAGGGAAATAAACAGCTTTAGATACTCCACCACCAGGAACAGATACTATACGTGTATTGTAATCATTATTCTTCTTGTCTTTTTGTAAAATACTTCCATCTTTATTAATGAAATCAAATGGAGTTCCATCTTCATGATTAAGAGTTACAGTCACCTTGAATAATGAACTGATGATTGAATAGAATAGAATAAATAGACTTACATCTTGTTCGTTATCAAGATAATTGAACACGAGTACTTGGAGAGCAAATTTCTCTCCTTTCTTCACTGAATACGGTAGATTCAATCGTATGAAGAATGGACGGAATACACGTAACTGAATCAATCAATCAATCAATCAATCAATCAATCAATCAATCAATCAATCAATCAATCAATCAATCAATCAATCAATCAATCAATCAATCAATCAATCAATCAATCAATCAATCAATCAATCAATCAATCAATCAATCAATCAATCAATCAATCAATCAATCAATCAATCAATCAATCAATCAATCAATCAATCAATCAATCAATCAATCAATCAATCAATCAATCAATCAATCAATCAATCAATCAATCAATCAATCAATCAATCAATCAATCAATCAATCAATCAATCAATCAATCAATCAATCAATCAATCAATCAATCAATCAATCAATCAATCAATCAATCAATCAATCAATCAATCAATCAACGAATGAATACCTTAGATGTAGATGGAGCAATACCC
Source organism: Parapristionchus giblindavisi (assembly GCA_943737045.1). Taxonomy (NCBI): domain Eukaryota; kingdom Metazoa; phylum Nematoda; class Chromadorea; order Rhabditida; family Diplogasteridae; genus Parapristionchus; species Parapristionchus giblindavisi. The sequence continues at coordinate 8,417 of CALSFV010000622.1, forward strand.
AATCCACTTTGATCATTAATAGCGAAAGCAGATGCAATCCATGATGTTATAGTATCAGGAACAATTGATTCATATACAAGTTCTCCTGTTTCACTGAAACATTATATACATTAATAAATGATAAGTTTAGGATGAACTGATTGTAAACTTTGTAACTCTTTTGTATAGTTAGATTTTTAATGAAAAACATACGAAACCTTTTGTTAAGATTGTTTTCAAGAGTGACAGAGCTTCTCTTTTTTTAGGGTTTTATAAATAGAAAAAAAAGAAATTCCCCAGTAGAAACTAAAAAGTATTTTTTAAAGCGATGGAATATATTCCTAACAATATATCACATTTGATATACAATAATAAAACCCTAATAGAACTGATAGACCATATCCATGTTTCAGGAAAATTACGACGATTTCTTATATAATAAGAAGAAGATAAAACTAGATGTTGAGATTCCTTTATTTCTTCATTCACTATTCCTATGTTCATTCAATTCCTTCATAGTAGTTTACGATAATGAAGATAGATTGTATATATATATATATGATATGACGAATGAAGATAGACAGTCAACCTATCCCCCCATCACATATATCACACAAATAGAATTAAATAGTACAAAATATATTAAATATAATCTAATGAATCGATCTGAATCTAACTTATTATCTGTATTAAAGAATATCCAAGTCTCAGGGAATTGAGTCCTTATTCTATTATGAATAGATGGAGAAGATGAATGAGGCAATGATGTTGTAGTTAAGAATTCATCTTGAGGTAATCGTGAAGACATCATAATGGCCTCTCCAATTCTACCTCGAGAATGAAATCTACGAACTAAATGATGTTGTATCATTTGTTTGTAGTATAATCACACTTCATCATCATTCTTTTAATCATTCGAGTTAGTTAATTCAATCAGATCAAAGATCAAAGATGGGCCAACACCAATTAAAACTAAGTTATCTCTTGAGTTATTTGTGCTACCTTAGAAGAGGAAAATAAAAGATGACCCGCACAGAAACTAAACAGAGTTAATGTACAATCAATAAGAAGATATGAAATATGAAAAGAAAGAGAAAAAGGAAGATGATATTTTATATCTATGCTGCTATACTATTTCATTATCTTTGATTATGATATCGAGAGTGAAATGGAGATGATCTTAAAACAAAGAAATCTAATACTATCATTCAATCTATTCTAATCTTCTTCAATTCATTCTATCTAAGTTACGAAAAAGAAGAATCTAAAGAAGAAAGATTCAATTTGAATAGATCATATATTCACTTCATATATGTATACCTATTGGCAATGGAATGAGTGAAGTAAGAGAATAAGAAGATAACTCCAATTGATTAATAGAAAAGCGTGAAAGAATGAAAGAATGACTAGTTGATAAAATGAAGTAGTCCATACTATATCATATATTGAACTCACTTAATCTTATCTAAATTCCATATCCAAGTAAACGGAAAGAATTTTCTTATAGTAGATGAAGATAGTGAATTGGGAAAAGGGGATAAATGTGATGATCAATCCTTGAATCATTATGAATGATAGAATTAGAATGATACGAATGTAATCACAGCAGATCAATCAATATTCTAATTCACTCTAAGTAAACATACAGAAATGGGACTCAAATATTAAATTTAAAGGCATAAATTAGACCTAGATTGCTCATTCCATATCCATGTTTCAGGGAATTCCTTTCGTATTCTTGAAGATGGTAGAGACGGTGGTGGAGGTCCGTTCATCATTGATGGTGCTTCCATTGGCATTCCTTCAAATTCAGCTACTGGTCCACCCCCTCCAAAACCAGCTCCTGATGCAGCAAATGCAAAGACTGTAAATATTGATTGAATGATCAATGTTATACTATTGTGATCAATCAATAAAAGCAATATGAATAAGTGATATCTAGTAAGCATTTGATAAGATGGGACAAAGACATTATTGATTAGATATAAGTCATAGGGATGAAAGACCATAGATTTGTGATATATGAAGTATTTTGTAGAATGATAGAGGTCCTTAATTATATATTCAATATGAATCTTTCTCCATGATCATTGTGTTATCCACTCAATTCACAAATGTGCTAAGCAATAGAACGGATACTGATATAAACGATGAGAGACTAATTGAGAGAGATGAAAGAATACTCCCTATATGGATTCATATTCGAATTCAGATGGAAGAAATGTTTATTCATTTCCATCCAATGGATCTAATTGAGCAGAGTAATTATTATACTATGAGGTCTGTTCAATCCAGTCATATTCCAGTCATACGGTAATAAATCACGAAATGAAATATTGATTGATGAATCAAACTTGAAAGAAAATAAGAGAATATCGATGTTCATTTGAAAGAGGAACTGGATATGAAGATGGGAAGGAAATCCTTCCATAGATAAGACTCAAATGTTGTAGTCTCTTTCATCAGAATATTGTTTCCTCTTTCTTCATTACATCATACTTGAAGATAGACGGATAACGGAAGAGAAAGATGATTACGTCATTATCGTTCCTTCTATCGATTCTTTACTAAACTTCCTACATAATATGCAAGGAAAGATGACAGAAGTCCAAAGATAAAAGATAGAAAAGAGACAAAGATTACCCCAGTTGATTTTCAGTCCAAATCCATGTTTCAGGGAATTCCTTTCTAACTTTAACTCGAATGGATGGGGATATTGTATTTGCATCCATAGTTGATTCTCCGTCAAGATCGGAACGTTCAAATGACATTGCTTTGAGCATCATTACTGTTGAAAATGATTGAATGAATGAATGATTGATGAAAGAGCTATTCTAAATGATAAATCACACTCATTCTAGTCACTACCACACATGCTTAGCAAATAATATAATATTTAAGTATATACATATTTAAATCACTCCAAATCCATGTTTCAGGGAAGTTTTTCCTTGTTTGAACAATAGGTGCAGCTCCTCCTTTGAACTCTTGTGAGGCAGCGATAGAAACAGCATCAAATCGATTGGCGATTCCAGATGAGAAGAATAGTCGACCAACTACAGATATTAAGACAAACTAATAGATATAATGATGAAGACATCAGGACATTAAACAAACCAACACCAATAAGTAAAGTGAATATTTAGTTATTGATTTAATGATTGAGTGATAATATCATTCTTCTTCAATTGATCCATATCCATCTTTGAGAGAATAAGAATAGATGAAAATGAATGTATGAATGAAAAGATACAAGTTGAAGAAGCATAGATTATGAAAGAGATGGAGATGATTGGAAAGATCAAAGTATATACTTTCATCCTCGTTTATACCATAATTAATGATTGAATCAATGAATGAATGAAGAGAAGCAGAAGCCATTCCATATATACATATATGTAGTATAGAATAGAATAGAATAGATAGAGATGATAGAATGAATGAATAGATAAGGTATGGATTGTGGAGTGGAGTGAATGAGTTAGTACATGCTCAAGCTATTAGATACATTCATTCACAAAGGATAGTTTGATAAGATATAATGATAGTATTCACTAATCGAATATATTCATATCTTGGATATACTATCATAATATCTGACAATAACAACAAATGAATAAAATGAACGTACTTGGTGGTTCTGGTTCACGGTATAAATATGCATCTGTTAATACAATTAATCCAGCATTCTATAATATATCTATTAGATTATGGATGTTGAATTGATATTATACCTCAAATATACTGTATGCGTCTTTACCTCCAACTCCCCACCAAGGATACCAGATTGAACGTTTCTTTCTACAATTAATTAAATAAAAAATATATAGGAATATGTATAATAAATGAAACCTCTTAAAGTCGACTTCCCATGACCTGAAACCTCCTCTTCCAATTGAAGTTGTATCATATTCTTCCATATCTGATTCAATCTATAATGATTGGATCACTATAATCAATGATCTTAATATCAATTCTTACCATATCCTTTGTAATATCATTTCCAGATTTAAGAAGAAGAACACTTTGATCAATAGCCAATAGACCAACATATGAATTTGGATCTGCTTTCACCTTAATCAATTAATTAATTAATTATTAATAATATACAGTATACCTTCAGTTTAATAGTCTCTCCTGGTTCTACAGAAGAACGATCAAAAGATAAGGATACCTAGATTCAAAGAAATTATTCATATTATAGGTATATATCAAGGAGTAATACATTATTTCTGAACAATCCTTCAACTTTGAAATCAGTTGCATCAACAAGAATTTCCTTATTTGATGGTCTAACAGAGTAAACGATTAATCTCGACTTGGGAGACATCTGAAAATGATGCAAAAGTTTTGTGCCTCATGCTGGAATCGAACCAGCGACTAGACAGACAGACAGACTTACTAGACAAACAGACTTACTAGACAGACGCTCTGCCACTGAGCCAATGAGGCTTATGTTAATTCAGATAGAGAAGGGAAAAGATTATCTGACCTGATTGGTTGTAGGGAAAGAGATAGTAGCGTGATCATCATTAACTTTAAGTTCTTTAGATAGAACAACAGCTCCTCGAGACATTATCTAGATGGTAGATGATATATATTGTATCAGATCATATCTATTGTAATATTATATTATACCTGATAAGATAGCATAGGAATTGTTTCAGTTGATTTGACAGTAAATGATAGAGTCTTTCCTTAAATAAATGAATACATGATATTCAATGTATATAACAATGAATACCAGCTTCAACAGGGGCTTCATTATCAGGGATCAATTGAATGAATGCATATGAAGCTGATTTTGCAGCTTCGACGTATAGAGAACTAAAGATAATCAATATTAGAATGTACTGTATTTATGATAAAAGATAAACTAAAGATTTAATGCTATTGAGAACAAGAAATATATGAGAGTTTATTCATATCATACTACAGTAACTCACAAGATATTTGTATTTTAATGGATGACATTTTTAAAAGAAATCTGAAAAAAAGGAGTTTTCGTACCTGTATATAGCAGCATTAGTGAAGTTATCTTTTCCATCTCTATCATAATGAGCCTATAACGAAATAGAATAGATATATAGATAGATAGTATATACCTCAATACGTGCACTACTACAATTGATTGGTGGTTCTAATGGAAGAATAGATGATGCATGGGCATCCAAATCAACTATCTTCACTGTTTTATCTTCTCTTTCTTCAGTTAATCCATTGTTATAAGGATAATTGTAATATGTTGTAATCTATGATTATATGACTAAATATATGGAATGATATAATAATGAATACCTGAACTCTTCTAGGAACATTTGCTTTAACTAATGAATCATCCATTTGTTTTAATGAAACAACTACATTATAAGTCAATCCTGGTTTGAAGTTATCTCCTTGTTTCTCCAATTCTAATTTAACATCGTGTCGATATGATGAAACCTATCAAACTAATCGATAATGTCAATAATATAACACAAGTTCAATCTACACTATTGAATGCAATGAACTTTTCAACAAAAACATAAAATATATATAATGTATATATATACATATACATATGTTATAATGAACATACTTGAGCTGTGGCATTTCTCTGCATTTCAGTTAGATCTTCTATTACAGTTGCAACTATTCTAACTGAACTTCCTCCATAATCTAGTACTAGTTTATGCTACAAATAATGGATTGATTTTTAGAATAGAATAGAATATAGAATAGAATAGAATAGAATAGAATAGAATATAGAATAGAATAGAATAGAATAGAATACAGAATAGAATAGAATAGAATAGAATAGAATAGAATATAGAATAGAATAGAATAGAATAGAATAGAATACAGAATAGAATAGAATACAGAATAGAATAGAATACAGAATAGAATAGAATACAGAATAGAATAGAATACAGAATAGAATAGAATACAGAATAGAATAGAATACAGAATAGAATAGAATACAGAATAGAATAGAATACAGAATAGAATAGAATAGAATAGAATAGAATAGAATAGAATAGAATAGAATAGAATAGAATAGAATAGAATAGAATAGAATAGAATAGAATAGAATAGAATAGAATAGAATAGAATAGAATAGAATAGAATAGAATAGAATAGAATAGAATAGAATAGAATAGAATAGAATAGAATAGAATAGAATAGAATAGAATAGAATAGAATAGAATAGAATAGAATAGAATAGAATAGAATAGAATAGAATAGAATAGAATAGAAAAGAATAGAATAGAATAGAATAGAATAGAATAGAATAGAATAGAATAGAATAGAATAGAATAGAATAGAATAGAATAGAATAGAATAGAATAGAATAGAATATAGAATAGAATAGAATAGAATAGAATACAGAATAGAATAGAATACAGAATAGAATAGAATACAGAATAGAATAGAATACAGAATAGAATAGAATACAGAATAGAATAGAATACAGAATAGAATAGAATACAGAATAGAATAGAATAGAATAGAATAGAATAGAATAGAATAGAATAGAATAGAATAGAATAGAATAGAATAGAATAGAATAGAATAGAATAGAATAGAATAGAATAGAATAGAATAGAATAGAATAGAATAGAATAGAATAGAATAGAATAGAATAGAATAGAATAGAATAGAATAGAATAGAATAGAATAGAATAGAATAGAATAGAATAGAATAGAATAGAATAGAATAGAATAGAATAGAATAGAATAGAATAGAATAGAATAGAATAGAATAGAAAAGAAAAGAATAGAATAGAATAGAATAGAATAGAATAGAATAGAATAGAATAGAATAGAATAGAATAGAATAGAATAGAATAGAATAGAATAGAATAGAATAGAATAGAATAGAATAGAATAGAATAGAATAGAATAGAATAGAATAGAATAGAATAGAATAGAATAGAATAGAATAGAATAGAATAGAATAGAATAGAATACCTTTCTAAGTTCTTCATTTTTGAATACGATAGAAGCAAGTCCCATATTGTTTAACTTAACAGTTTGTTCAATTTGACTTTCTTCTTCAATCTGAATAATATTGATTATTATTATATAAAGTGATAATATGATACCTGTGATGTAGTTCCATCATCATTAACAATAATTGGTCTTGGTACAGGATGCCATCTATGCCATGGTAGTTCAAGAGTTACACGAACTTTACCAGACACACCCTTTCCATATGTATATCTTAATTAATTGAATAAACTATGAATATATTGAAGGAATGACTTACTTTGCATCAACTAATACACTTAAATCATCTGATACTGTAATGAATGAAGGAGTTGTAATTTTGACATCGAATTTAGGAAGAACATACTTCTCAACGGTAAAAGTCTTAATGAATATAATATAAAGAATGTTCTATGATAAAATGAAAATGAATACCTTAGAGTATTTAATTCCAGATTTTGTTTCTGCTGTAATAGTCCAATCTCCTAGAGGAGGTTCAGTTGCAAGAATTAATTCAGATGAAAATACACCTAACAATCAATTCATTATTCTTTGATTCATACTTATGGAATAAATTTGAAGTTGAATTTCGGTCTTATTATTTTGTAATTTTACACTATCACCTTTAGTGAGAGTTTTATTCGATTGTTGATTGATTATATTCTGATTTGGATCAATAATCTTGACAGATACAGTATCTTGATATGGAGTTAGATGAGGAGTAACAACAATTACACGGTATTTCACTAGAATATTGATTGATTAAAGATAATATAGATTGAATCGATTGATTACCAGGTGATGATGGTTTGTAGATAGCCTTATCTGTTTGAACAAATATTGATAGAGATTTATGATTATATTGAACAGAATGATAATCTTCGAATACAATTCTGCCCCTATCATCTTCTGCTTTGATATAAACCTAGAGAGAGAAATAGAATAAATGAATGAATATAGTCTAACCTTATAGTTATTAGTAGAAGTGAGTAGATCAATAGGTAAATATGGAATTGTAACAGTTTGAGGAACTCCTTAAATAATAAATATATAAATGAATGAAGGATGCAAATTAGTAGCGATATCTAGATATTTTGCAATTGCAAACACTTATTTTGGCCGTGATTGACCGTATAGAAGAGTATAATGAATGAAGAATGGAAGGGGAGAAATATCTCTCTAGAGAAGAAAATTCAGTCGTGAATGGGCCAAAATAAAACAGAGAAGTGCCAGAGATTAAATATAATATTCAAGAAAGATCAAAAATCGACTAGGATATTTTCATATATTCTGATTCATTAGTTCAATGTGTATCGTGTAAAACATATGTATACAATTCAATTAATATTAGTATATTGATTGATTTCACAATTCCAATATATTATCATTCATACCTTCTTTAATATTATTAACTACTTTAGAATGAATTGTATCATTAGAATCTGTTCTAATCTCTAATCGAACAATTGACACATTCATATCCTTCTAAAAGAGATCAAAGATCAAAGATCAACATTGATCTAAATACCTTAAGAATATTGATAGAAGCAGCATAAGGAAGGCCAGGTCTCACTACTTTTGGAGCTACGATCAAATATGAACCAGTACTATAAATGAATAAATACATATAATATATGAAAGATGAAAAGATGACATACTAATTACGTTGTGGAGGTTTGATTGTAGTTGTCTCCATTGTATCAATGGAAGCCAGTTCATTTATAGTTGATGATACTTCAGTTGTAGGAATGGATTCAGTTGATGAACTTATATCATTGGATACTGTAGTTGTTTCATCTTGACTACTAACTCCAATCAATACTATTGATAGTATGATTGGATGGATGAGACGCATCTCTCAATCGATACTTATTGATTTTATCCAATCGATATTATATTATGATCTGTAATAAGAGAATACTGTGGAGATGATATATTGTGGAAGACTGAATGATACGAAATATAGTAGAAATCTACTAGATCATACTTTAAATCTAGTGATTTTAATAAAATCGTGAAGATGCGCATAGATTTATAATATTATATTATAAAAATGAGAGAATATAAGAATGATGATAGTTATTAGAAAGAAAGAAAGAATGAATGAATGTACTAAGAATGAATCTATCATTCTATATCTACAACAATCCTTTCTCCATCCAATCAATCTTAGTCAATCTCTTTTTCTACATTTTCTCCCTCTCCCTCTCCCTCTCATTCAGTCTCCCTCTCCCTCTCCCTCTCATTCAGTCTCCCTCTCTCTCTCTCAACCATCGTTTTCTTCATATGATATGGATAAGTGAAAGAGAATGAAATGGAAGAAGAGAATGATGATCATTGTGTCTATTGAGTCATATGGATAAAGAGAGAAGAAGAAGAAGAAGAAGAGAGATTTGGATGATTGGGCGAGAGAGAAAGAAGAATGAGGGATTGAAAACATTGTGAAGTAGATGTAAAGGATGAGGGTAGTTGATTAGAATGGTGATAGGATGAAGAGGAGAGGAAGATGAGAGGAAGAGGAGAGGAAGAGGAGAGGAAGAGGAGAGGAAGAGGAGAGGAAGAGGAGAGGAAGAGGAGAGGAAGAGGAGAGGAAGAGGAGAGGAAGAGGAGAGGAAGAGGGGAGGGAGAGAGAGGGAGGGGAGAGGAAGAGGAGAGGAAGAGGAGAAGAAGAGGAGAGGAAGAGGAGAGGACGAGGAGAAGAAGAGGAGAGGAAGAGGAGGGGAAGAGGAGAGGAAGGGGAGAGGAAGAGGAGAGGAAGAGGAGAGGAAGAGGAGAGGAAGAGGGGAGGAAGAGGAGAGGAAGAGGAGAGGAAGAGGAGAGGAAGAGGAGAGGAAGAGGAGAGGAAGAGGAGAGGAAGAGGAGAAGAAGAGGAGAGGAAGAGGAGAGGAAGAGGAGAGGAAGAGGAGAGGAAGAGGAGAGGAAGAGGTGAGAATATTCATATATGAGAACATCTCTTCGAATGCTAAGAAATACATTTAACACCTTCTTTCAATATTATAATGACTATTTTTG
>CALSFV010000623.1:0-18292 GCA_943737045.1 Parapristionchus giblindavisi
AGAGAGAGAGTGAGAGAGAGTTAGAGAGAGCGAGAGCGAGAACGGGTAGAGAGAAAGGGGGGGGGGGCAAGATTCCTTATTTCAACAGCATACTGATTGGGTACTCTGGGTAGGAGAGATACTTGATGTGGATGTTTCAGATATCCCCTTGAGAGAGAGAACCACAAGGAACCTTTCCGTTTTGGTTGAAATCACTTAGGACTCACGACTTGAGACGCTTGCCTACCTACTAGTACTTAGTATTACGACTTGGTAAGAACTTAAGATTTGGTAAGTACTTAAGACTTAGTAAGTACTTATGACATGGAATCGTATCAATCAATTGGCTTTGAGAAGGCTTGGCTCATCGTTTAAGGTCATTGCGCCATCTCGAACTGCCGCACATTGAAACTGACATGTAATGAGAAAGGTGCATTTGATGTAAACGGGGGCTTTATAAGAGAGAGAGGGAGAGAGAGAGAGAGGAAGAAGGAGAGGGAGAGAGAGAGAGAGATGGGGAGGAAGGGGGATGAATTGAGGCGAGCTTAATGTGCTCTGAAAGATATTATTGGCCATCAGCACGTACATAATCAAGTTCGAAGAACAAAGCGCAGCAAAGGATTGACCGGAAAAGGGATAAGAGGAGGGAGAGAGAGGGAGAGAGGGAGAGGGAGAGTGGAGTAGGAGATGGAGAGGGAGAGAGAGAGGGAGAGGGAGGCTAACTTTGCAGAACCCTCAAGAAGCGATCAAAGAATCTTACGACCCTAACCTCTTTAGGAAACATAGTCAGAGATCCCTGCACGGAATTCAGTTACAGTATCGTGCTGCCTACTTCAGACAAAACGGCACTCAAACGATAGTTTAGGACTGATGGCCTTTAGGACAATCTTAATTACTTATTGTTAGCATCGGATTTCAGGCTTTAAGAGCAGACTTAATGCCTTAAGATCGAACTTAAGACCTTAGGGTCGGACTTATGACCTTAAGATCGAACTTAAGACCTTAGGGTCGGACTTATGACCTTAAGATCGAACTTAAGACCTTAGGGTCGGACTTATGACCTTAAGATCGAACTTAAGGCCTTAGGGTCGGACTTATGACCTTAAGATCGAACTTAAGGCCTTAGGGTCGGACTTATGACCTTAAGATCGAACTTAAGGCCTTAGGGTCGGACTTATGACCTTAAGATCGAACTTAAGGCCTTAGGGTCGGACTTATGACCTTAAGATCGAACTTAAGGCCTTAGGGTCGGACTTATGACCTTAAGATCGAACTTAAAGAACTTAACGCTAAGGCGCAGTACGGTCGTCAACGTCAGTTAACTGCAGTTCCAGTTGGAGTGAGCGATGGGGGGAGAATTAAGTCAAGCTATGGGGTGTTGCATGTGTGAGAGACGGATGGGATGAGGAAAGGAGGAGGAGGCGATAAGCAGAGGGGGGGGCGGAGGAGAGGAGGGAGAGAGAAGGAGAGAGAGAGGGGGAGGGAGGGAGAGGGAGAGGGAGAGAGGGGGGATAGAGGAAAGAGTCACAAAAGTTGTTGCATAGTATATAGACTTAACAAGTATTGTTCTTTTTTCTCCCAGTCTCTCTCTCCCCACCCTTCTATCTCCTCCTCCTCCTCTTCCCACCCTCTCTCTCTCTCTCTCCTCCCGCAATCTCGTACTCTCCCTCTCCCACTCTGTAGATGACGGCAAAATGCAATCCACTCTCAGCCTCATCCTTCCTCTCTCTCGCGCCCATCCAATTATGAACATTTGTGACAATCGTTGGATTGGTAATGACAATGACAATGGCAAAAATGTCTGAAGACAGTTCAGACCCCATCTTCCTGTCACACATTATGTTTATCAGCTCTCTGATCTATGACAACAAGCCCAGCGAAAATGTCGATGACTTTACTTTAACCAAATATGAATCTCTCCGCTCTGACAATACTCTCTCGCTTTCGTTCTCTACGAGAGAGTGTAGCCAGAGCGGAGAGCTCGGGGCGCGACTTTAAAGAGACGGAAGAGGAACTGGTCAGAGATAAACAAGCAAGGGTCCATGTAGCAGACGTCGTCCTTCACAATAGGGACAGAATCAAGACTTGAATCTCCCCTCTCCAGTCTTCCCGCCTCCAGCTATAAACAGCGAGGGAGGGAGAGAAGAAGGAGGAAGAGAGGGAGGGAGAGAGAGAGAGAGAGAGAGAGAGAGAGAGAGAGAGAGAGAGGAAGGGGAGGGGAGAGAATCGGCCAATCAAGTCTCTCTCTCTCTCTTTGTTCGAATCCTGTGTACTGTTTATCGCAATTTTTCCACCTTCACCGCGTGATCTTTTTCTTTTTTTGAGTCCAAACATCATTGCATTCACTAAAATTGTTATACTTTTGCGGATGTTTTGACACTTTGCCAACTTTTGAATGTCCTCTCTCCAGTTCTGGAAAAAAGCGATGTGGGGATTTGTTAATCAGTTAAATTGTAGAATAATTAAAAATTGTCCGTTTCACTTTTCAGTAATGGTAAGTACATAATTAAAAGTAAATCCCAGGCTAATTTTGCTCTCCACATTGGCAATACTCTCTCGCAGACAAAGAAATCGAGAGATTGTGGCCAGAGCGGAGAGTTTCGAAGTTTCTTGGGGTGTTAAGGTTCGTTTATTTAAGCGAAAAGTAATTTAACTTATGCAGTAATGACGATGTTGTGCACGGAACCAATTATTGAGCACTTACGCAACAACGGACGCACTTCCTATAGGAGACGAAGTAATTACGCATGTACCATCGGAACAAAATCAAATTCGCGCCGCCGATAACCACAGAACACTCAGAAAAAAATGAGGTTTAAAAGGGCTGACACCTTTGTCAACGGTCTCTTCAACGCTCTACGCTCTCTCGTTGTTAGAGAACAGATAAATAGTGTACGCAATCAAGAGACAATTGAGAGAGGTTACGCTCCCTTTAACCCACAGCACATAAGACCTGTGAAGTGTTTCATTTAACATTTTTTGAGCTATTTTAACATACAAAAGTGTTAAATATAACACTTCACAAGTCTTATGCATTTTAGGTTGCACTTTTTTCTGTGTGTAAGTCGGCAATTTTTAAATGATAAAAAGTCTTTCCGTAGTGATAATGCGAGTTTCCGTTCATTATTCCCGCTCTCATGCGTCAATTCAAATTAAAATATTAAGCATCAGTTAGTGATTCATAATTTTATTACATACATGGCAAATTATATCGTTAAAGGTATGCCCCAGACGAATCAGTTCATTAGTAATATTTATGTATTAATGTGTTACTTGATTTACTTTACATTTAATTTTTTTTTAATTCAAACACAACCTAGATTAATTAGGGGTTGGGTCACCGCATCTGCACCGATATATGAGAAGGTGTTACTGATTCGGGTTTCATGGCAATGTTTATAAAGCCTGGTCCGCATTCCTTCACAAATTCATCGTTCCTTCTCAATTCGGGTATTCCGGTCAAAGTTGTCTTGGTTTTTGATCACTATTACGTTATTTTCACGCTCTTTGCGATTCTTTCTGATATATTACATAATAAAGCTGAATTGGCGATAATTGCACGGGAAACTTGAATAGGATCGTTAGATATTACACATATTTTCTTGCGTCTAGTCAACGACGTCTGTCCGTGAGTCCGTCGGTCTATACGTCAATCACTCTCTCCAACGGACACCGCTATATAAAAGGAGCGGAACTTCTCTCAATGTTCTCTGGTTGTTAGAGAACAGAGAAATAGTGCGCACAATGTAGATACCATTGAAATAGGTTAAGCTCCCTATAACGACACGCCAAATGCTTCATTTACTTAGCGAGAATGATCATTATCCCTATTCGATTCTCAATCATTTTCGAATTTTGGCAAAATAAGAAAACCATGGAAATTGAGTCAGCACACTACATCAAATTTCAGATTCGATAATACGCGAAGGGTCTAATTGTATATCCGGTTAAGGGACTTGTGAAATCAATTTGTGGTCTACCTTTATTAATATAAATTTTTAATATTCGTGTGCTTTGAATAAGAGCATAATAGATGTAGCGGAAAAACACCATAGGGCACATTGCTAGTTAACTTATTTAGTCAAAAAAAATTATATTTAAAGTGCATGCATACTTATTATTGTACATCTATTAATAATATTAATTTAATAATAAATTTAATCGTTTTTTAAACATAAATGTACATCGTTCAAAAGCGACGAACTAAGACCATAGAGTAATCACGTGAGGTTTGAACAGCAAAACATTTTGGAAGAATGAGGTGGAATATACTGGTATGCAGTCTCACTACAACATACCATCATCATCATCTCTCTCTCTCCCTCTCCCTCTCCCTCTCCCTCTTCCTCTCTCTCTCCCTCCCCCTCTCTCACTCTATCTAACGGACTATGTCTGATATGACAACCAATAACAATGATTAAGATCGTTTCAATATTGCCAACATGTGTCAATAGTAAGGGATCAACAAGTCTCCTGAACCCCTTGGTTTCTATCATTTTGAGAACACCAAACACCATACCTTGTTAAATTATACAATTTTAGAACACGTTTAAACACGTTTGAACACGTGGACACGTTTGCAGCAATTCGTCAAACACTAATTAAAGTTGGTACGCAATGGACAAATTTAGCGATAAGTCGTCTTCATTACTTAGTTAATTAAGGTCTTAAGTCCATAATTCACCACTCACCACTAGCTCCGACTTGATCTTGCTGATGCAGTCTTCCGTGCACGAACCTCGACATCGACAACGATGAGTGGACGTCGAATTATGCCTAAACTTAGCTAAGACAATGACTTCATGGTACTTAAGGCAAAGCCTAAGCCTAAGCCTAAGTCCAGTAAAGTTAACGATGCCTTGTAGAGGAGAGCGTCTCGAAGGTAGCCGAACAAGCGAGCGATGATGAGGCGAGCGAGAGACGAGTGGAACCTTAAAGGGACCTCACTCAATGATCTCGTCCTTGCGCACACTATTTATCCGTTCTCTAGAAATGAGAGAGCGTAGACCGTTGAAGAGACCGCTGGCAAAGGTTTCAACCCCTTTAACTACCCACCTTAGCCTAACGCATGGACTTAGCGAACTTTAGGAACTTATCAGAACTGAGCCGAAAAATATCTACACATAACGGAAAGCCGGGAAATAGGTATGCGAACCGTTGCTGGTGGTCGTATCCACTGTACTGATCGTAGACGGCGCGGACGACGATGCTGCACCCATGTCTGATGCACTTCGGGCGATCAATATAGGCTTCGACCTGACAGACGGAACCGGGGATTAGCAAGGCGCTTAGACTATTTGACGGATACGGCAGAGCCGTGAAATACGTATATTCAGAGAGAAATGAAGGAGTAGTATTGATAGTGTCGAGAGATACAAATGAGCCTGATTCATTCACATTTATCGCTTTTAGAGAAAATTGAATAGGCGGCCTGATTTCGAAGTCATAACTCTCCCTCTCTCATCCCCTCCCTCTCTCAATCTCTCCCTCTCTCCTTCTCTTCCTCTATCCCTAACTCCATCTCTCTATCCATCTCTCCTTACGTTTTTCATAATGGGAGTTTTGATACGGCGTGAGAGCGAAATAATTTCATAAAAAGAAGCCCGGCGACTTCTTTCCTCGGGTGTGAGACCTAATTCGCGGACGTAAACACAACGGAAACGTGAGAAATATAACACATTTTTGGGTCAAAAATCCGGCTTTTAGTCTCCGGCTTCGTGCGCTCACCTCGGTGGATGGGCGGCCGTTGGCATGACGATCATGACGATTACCTGGCACTTCAGGAAGGGGGCGGAGTTTCGTGATGAGAGGGCGGAGTTTGGGCTGAGAACGTTACGATGAAATCAAGGACGATTTTAATAAACGGCGATCCACGGAGCAATCAAATATTTAAAAAGTAACACTGATGTAGCTAGAATATTTCGAGAAGGAGGCGTGATCTTCTGATCTTTTGATCTTATGATCTTTGAACTCGGAATTTTCAGAGCTATTCTGCACAGCAGGAGGATGACGGAAATGTGAGGAAAACAAGAATGAGGATGGGGGAGAGATAAATGGAGAGGAGAGAGTCCATACTAGAGATAGAAAGATATGGCAAAACTAAAAGAGTAGATATGGATGTTTTTGTGATTCTGCATATACAAAAGATTCCTCTCTATCGCTCTACAGTTATTCTTCCTCTTCCTTTTTCAACAATATCAGCAGCCTTCAAAAGTTTCTTGAAGCACGAGAAACGAAGCAATATTTGGAAACTATAAAAACACACACCGAGCTAATTTCTGGCGATGTTCTCTCGCAGACAACGAAAGCGAGAGAGAGTTGCCAGAGAGGAGAGTATCAAATTTGGTCGGGATGTGCCGTAAAAACACTTGGGCGTTCCCAAGAAAAGTCTGAATTCAGCAAAATTTGGATGATCCGAGAATTAGAATAACGTAATCAGTATTGGGAATTAGTGAACACGCATAGGCGATGAAAGCATAGTCAGAAACAGCGGGCTACATATGAAAAAGTGTAGTGAGCATAGTCGAAGTAATTGACAAGTCTCTGCTCCCCCTCTCTTCTTCCTCTCTCTCTCCCTCTCTCTCCCTCTCCCTCTCGCTCTCTCTCTCTCTCTCTCTCCCCATCGCTCCTCCCTCTCCATATCTCTCCTCATCCCTGCACCTCAGGCAAATATAAACAAAATGCACGTTTGCGGCACTCGTCGAATTTATCGTACTACAAATGTGTATGCAGCCTGTCACTTTTTCTGTCATTATCGTTTTCATCAGTGGTCGTATGCAACAACCGTTTTCCAGGAAAATGTGACGATATTAGCGTAGGAGGAGGCGTTTTCCAAAATTCCTCCGCCTACGCTAATGACGTCACATTTTCCTGCAAAACTGTTCTTGCATACGGCCACAGTTTAGCATCATTCCCGAACTTTAATCCAAATTCATAAGTTTTTTTCTCGAAATTATGTCATTGAAAAACAGGCATTCTATATGAGTATCTACGCAAATTAAGGTATTGCTCCTATATATCGGAAGCGCTCCGGAAGTTATACAAAATTCTACACTGACGTCAAAATAAAGGTTTCGAAAAAAGAATACAAAGGAAGCAATGAATTGTATTCGTCGCCTGTTCACTGATTCGAAGATATGGATTCCCGGCATATTCCGGGAAAAGGAGCTCAAACCAAGCCATTCATCCCTGTAGTAAGCGCAATGTGCTTGAACTATGATGGAAATTAGTTGTGATGATAATAAAAAAACCTAGAAACGACCATACACAGTGAGATCCTTCCCTCCCTCTCTCCGACCCCTCCTCGCCTCAACACAATTCACACTATTCATTTATCACTTGTTGTCACATTTATTCAATGTATGATAAATTTAAATTAAATAAAATAATAATAATATAGAGAAAACAAAGAGGAAATGTGAGGGCGACGCCGGGAAAAGAATTATGAACAGCATAATTGGGAGATTGTCGAAAGTTGCATAAATAAAGCGAACGTTTCAAATACGTTTCACAAGGTTCTTATGTTGATGTTTCTTTTGTTGGAAATGTTTCCGAAAACGATCCCAGGCTCATCCACAAAATAATATAAACTATGCAGAAAAAAATTGAAGATGCCGTTGATGAAGATATTCAATGTTAGATCTCTGTATCTCTCTCTTCCTCTTCCTCTCCCCCCTTCCCTCTCTCTCTCTTCTCTCTCTCTCTCTTCTCTCTCTCTCTCTTCTCTCTCTCTCTCTTCTCTCTATCTTCTCTCTCCCTCTCCCTCTCTCCCTCACTCACCCTCCCCATGAATACGTACGGCACATCTCTGACACAATACGTGATTCCCACTGATATTTCATCAATAACACCTACGTTTCCCTCACTTTTCGCCGTATGTACATAGTTAGGAACATACTCAATTTACCCGTTGATCTACAGCACAATACTAGAACTTCTCTATCGATGAGCAGAGCAAAAGGCACAAGGTTACATTTTCAACACTTTTAGCCGAAAACTTGCTGTATTTACCAATTTGACACAACTAAATTCAAATTCTTTTCAGAACAAAGTAAAAGGTGACGTTAAATGGCGGGTCTTTGCCTATCGAACACTATTTTCCTAGATCTCCACCAACAAACAAGGGGCTTTAATACAATTCCAGATTTCCGAGAGAGAGCTCTACAATTTTAGAAGATGTATGTTTACAGAAAACGGCTACAATATGTATGGGCAGTTGGTATAAAGGGAATAAAGAAGAGGGCCCCAGACAGAGTCAGCGTTCGGAGAGAGAGAGAGAGAGAGAGAGAGAGAGTAACAGCTCTGATCATTATGAACAAAGCGAGAGAGCATTGGCAGAGCGGATAATTTCGAATTAGCTTGGGATGAGCCTTTTTAAAGTGACACCCCAAGCTAATTTGAAACTCTCCGCTCTGGCCACACTCTCTCGCTTTCTTTGTCTACGAGAGTATTGCCAATGCGGAGAGTAAAATTAGCCCGGGATGAGCCTTTTTGAGATTGCGCGAAACGAGAGAGTCAGGCATCGAGATTTTGTCCACGCGATGTGCCGCCGGCAGAGGTTTCTAGGTGAATTTGCGGGCATTTAGAAGAATCTAGTTCAACATTCAATATTATCGAATGCGCAGCAGGAGCCACAGCAGATATCACAGCGTCTAGACTTTACAGAGCGCTATGTACTATGCCGTTATTGAAAAGAGCATTTTCGTTTTGAAAAAAAAGATCATTTCCCAAACTACGTACAAGATATCGGAGGTTCCAAGGGACAAGGAGCGAATGCTGAAACAGCTTAAAGGTATACCCCGAGCTAATCTGAAACACTCCGCTCTGGCAATACTCTCTCGTAGACAAAGAAAGCGAGAGAGTGTGGCGAGAGCGGAGAGTTTCAAATTTGCTTGGGGTATCACTTTAAAGGCACACCCGAGCTAATTCTAAACTCTCCGTTCGTGCAATGCTCTCTCGTTTTCTTCGCCTGCGAGAGAGCGTTGCCAGACACAGCGTTCTCATGACTTTCAAAGCAAGAACGACCGCTCAACATACAAACTCTCTCGAATACAATGGTCTCTCCTTTGTCTTGCTTTCGAAGAAAAATGGCTTGGACCAGAATACTGTGCAGAGCGGTGAGTTACAAATTCACGAGGCATGTTCTCTTAAAAGATGATATTCTTATTCCTTCAGTAATAAAGGAGGGGGTGGGCATAATAAATGTCAGTCGAAAAAAGGCCAATTTGGGCTCGAGGCTATTTCCCCAAAACAATCTGTATGCTCTGTGTAAAAGTGGATGATTGTTTTGAGTGGACGAAACCTTCTGGATAGACGGGCCAGATAGTGCTTGAAATAGTTCCTATAGCTCTAGAGAACAAAAAAACATATATCTAGGGTGTAATGAAGGTTGACAGAAAGGTCTTTTTCAAAGGCTCATTTTGCCCACCTCTCCGGCCACACCATCGTGTAGACAAGGAAAGCGAGAGAGTGTGGCCAGAGCGGATAGGAACAAATTAGCTTGGGGTTTGCCGGTAAGGCGACTGTCTACATATTTAGTTCAATATTTGTAAGAAAGCGTTATGATTCATTGCAAAGTTAAAAAATATGTAGGCGAAAGTTTAAAGTGACACTCGAAGCTAATTTGAATCTATCCGCTCTGGCCACACTCTAATAATAATAATAATTATCTTTAACGATAAACAGAGAGGTGAAAAAGAAAGTAAAACAATATTATGGAATGATGCGTGAGATCAAACATTGAATCAAGTGGGGACGACAGTAAATGATAATGATGCAAGAGTTAAATAAATCGTTACAAGGGAAAGATAGATCAGTCTGGGATCGAGAAGTCGATCCTATTTTCGGGTAGTGATAGTAAACGTGCCGCCCTAGCGAAGAAACTGTAGTGCCTATATTGGAACCGTGACCCGGGATTATTGAAATTTATCTCGCTTTCTTTGTCTACGAGAGAGTATTACCAAAGCGGAGAGCTTGGTAACTTGGGAGCTTGGGAGAGCTCGGAGAGCTTAGCTTGGGGTGTGCCTTTAAGGATAAATTGCGCGACAAGATGTCGTCGTTCCATCAGAAGGACTAGAGACTAGGGATGAAGTTTCGCCTTCTGACTAAATGATGGACGAGCTTCTAGGAATGATTGAAGAGATGAGAGGGAGAGAGGAGGAGAGGGAGAGAGGGAGAGAAAGAGGAAAGGGGAGAGGGAGAGAGGAGGAGAGAGGAGGAGAGCGAGAAGGAGAGGGAGAGGGAGAGGGAGAGGGAGAGGGAGAGGGGAAAGGGGAGAGGGAGGGAGGGACCGGAAGAGGAAGAAGTAGCGGGAGAGACTAAGAAATTAAGAGGAATGTTGAGAAGTGCGTGATTCGGTCATGGACTTAAATCGAATTCAATTTAAGTCGAGACAGATTTGGATTCGACTCAATCAGTTTTTATCTTCTTTTAATAGCGTTCGCAACCATTAAAACAATAACTAAAAGGACCCAGTATGGGGTCCGAGGATTTTCTCATATCACCCACCATGATAAATTGATGTGACAGAAGAGTCTGTCTTTAGGACAGTACTTATTGTCATGTTTTCCAATGAAACATTCGTGACATTATGGTTGGGAGGCATATACAATAATAAAAATTATTATAAAAAATTAAATATGCTCTTTAAAATAATATGTTAGTAAGTTCGACGGTTCAGGCAAAACATGAGAGTATCACTTGATAAGGCCTTATCAATAGGAACATTCCTCTGCGTTTCAATACATATCTCGTTCACGTTCTATGATAGGGAGAGGGACTCCTTGTGTTAAGGAACGGACACCTATCATGTGGCGAAGACTTTAAAGGCACATCGCGAGCCAATTTGACTCTACGCTCTGGCAACGCTCTCTCGCAATTTAAAAAAAAGTGCGATAGTGTTGTCAGAGTGTCAAATTAGCGCGGGGCATACATTTCGAAAAGACAACTGGCGAGTTTAAAGTGGCGCAAAACTGTAATCTTGCTTATGTTCCTTTGAAAATGTCGCTGCGCTGAGTTCCAAGATTGTTGATGCAGAGATCTGTACAAAACCATTGTTGTCTACTGCTGCACGATGCAATTCACATTTCCTTCTATCCCTTTAATATCTCAAAGATAGGGAGACAGCTGTATTTTCTCAGAACGTCCCAGGGGGATTGCACACGTTGGAAACACATGTATCTCAATCCAACTTGCAATTTTGAAAAAAAATTAATCAGAACGATCAAAAGTTGTAAATCTATGAAAGAGACTGGAACTAAATCATCAAAGGGACAAATCTAAAGCTTAAAACAAAATCAGATGATAACGATGAGAGCGTACGAGTGAATGAAAGAACACATAGACACGAAGGCATTTCAACGGAATTCACCAGGTTTGGGAACCATGGACAGTTTTTAGTCTAATATAATCACAAAAATAGGCAAAAATCATCGGTCCTCGTTCGACCTAGTGCCCAGAATAAGGCAGAATCAGCTGATTGAGAGTCCTAGATTGATGATGCGAGGGAGGAGAGTAGTACGAAATGAGCGAATACGTAGTAAGAGAGAGAGAGAGAGAGAGAGAGAGTGAATATCATAAGGCAAACGAAGCTTGTTGTGGGCACAAGTTAGGTGCTAATGTGTAGATGTTGTTGCGATTTTGGAGAAATTTGGCTAATTCGACAGATCTCTGCCCTACACTCTCTCACCCACTCCCTCTCAATCTCTCCTCTACTTCTCCCTCTTCCTCCCCCCTCCCTCTCAATCTCCCCTCTACTTCTCCCTCTTCCTCCCCCTCCCTCTCAATCCCCCTCTACTTCTCCCTCACCCTCTCTACTTCTCCTAACCCATTATTCAATTCGACCAGTATGACGTCATCAGCATCTTAGAGCAGGTGCTCCAAGTCTTTTTGCAATTATTTCATCTTTATCATTGGAGCGGCAATGAGACGAAAAGGGGTACCGAATCATAAGAAATATCTAGCAGAGAATGACCATTGTACAATGGCTGAATTGTCCACGAGCTAATGTGAAACTTTCCGCTCTGGCAACGCTCTCTCGCTTCCGTTGTCTGCGAGAGAGTGATG
The DNA here is from genome assembly GCA_943737045.1 of Parapristionchus giblindavisi. Classification (NCBI taxonomy): domain Eukaryota; kingdom Metazoa; phylum Nematoda; class Chromadorea; order Rhabditida; family Diplogasteridae; genus Parapristionchus; species Parapristionchus giblindavisi. Next base: position 12,043 of record CALSFV010000623.1, read on the forward strand.
TCAGAGGATAAATATCGATTGCGGTCACTTTAGAGTGAGAAACATCATCTTCCGCATGAATTCTCGCGTGGACAGAAAAAATAAAATTAAACGAGAACGCGAATCAAATAAGACAAAAATTATTTATAATTTATTATTTTCCATTTCATGTAGGTCGTAAAAGAAAAAAAAAGTATTCAAAAGGGATTGTCTCAGGTTGCTGAACATTTTGCGCCTAAGTTTTTGAACTTTGACGCCTAATAATGTAATTGTCGTACAAAAATAGGTAATCTGTGAGAAGTGCAACAAAAGACAATCCCTTCAATGTGCTTTTTTTCATTAATATTTTGCATTTCACACTACTGCACTGAGTATCATAGTTGCGTTCATAGTGTGATGACTTTCATTCTGAAGAGCGTCTTCAGTAATTGCTGAACAACGAATTCAATATAGATCTGGGACCCCCCCTGGCATGGAACCTGAACACGCCCCAACTAATCAGCTAATGATCATTGTATTGTATTGCACAGTTGCCGTAATTCATAAGAAAATATATGATAAGTGACTGGGAACAGACAACGTGGGTGTTAATGGACAAGTAGCTACGTAACAGTATCATAGACCATTATAGACTATATGCGCACAATGCCCTAATCATAAGGGGATCAGAGCACAATGCACGATTAGACTCTTCAGACGAATTCAATGTATCCATCTTTTGATGAATGCATCGTCTTTTCCAAAGTACCCTTTCTATTTTTACCAAAATACTAAATTCAAAATCATTCTCTCAATTTCTCAGCGAATATTTGCATAATCTCCCCAAAATCATTATATCTAATTTTCAACTTTGATTGCTTTACCATATCGCTAGTGCCTCCCGCACAAACTGCTTTGCAGCTGTTTTTGGTCGGGAATATTAAAGCGACTCCCCAAGCTAATTTGAAACTCTCCACTCTGGCCAAACTCTCTCGCTTTCCTTGTCTACGAGAGAGTATTGCTAATGCGGAGAGTAGAATTAGCTTGGTGAGCGCCTTTAAACAGAGAGTTCATTCAGACGATCTTTGATGTAAAAAAGGTAAGTTACATAACGTTATTCAAGACACTAGAAGTCCTACGGGAGATCGCTACTAGACCAGAGATTTTTATCTGATGTGTCTATGATAAATGTCAAGAGATTAACAAAACAAGATTAGTCTAGTAGAACGTAGCAAATCGAAGAAGACTGTCAAGAATCAAGCATAATAATAATATAATAATATAATAATATTATTATAACCATAATAATATTATAATCGAGGGAAAAAGAAGAGTGATGAGGATATAGATGAAATATAGCGCAATCGGAGAGTTCACAAAGCAGAAAAAGATATTGGAGAGGAGGCCTAATTATCCATGACGTACAGAGTCGTCGAATATCATTACGTGAATCCGTACCCATTACAACTTTGTAGAGGGTACGACACGAATCAGAAAACCCGGCGTCTGACTAGACTCGAAATTCGAATTGAAAAAAAGTTGCTATTGAATAATCCTGAATAGGCTATAATAGTCGGAAGTCGTATACAATATTAGGGAGTGATGTGTATACATTAGGAATGCTTTCAATGACGTCGAATGTCGGACTGTTCGTGTTCTATGGAAGCAAAAGGAGAAATTCCTTAAAGGATTACTTTCTTGGAATTTGGCTAGAATCAAAGCGAACTTCTTCTTTTCAAACCTATTGTAGAGTATTCCTTGAAGCAACAAGGCCCTTTAATGTACCAGGATTTGCATTCTACTGGTTCGGAAAGTGATGAAATAATACCAGTTACAACATACTAATGTAGATGTTTGCTGAAGTTCGAGGACGAATAATCATATGATACGCAGAAAACACCTAGAAAAGAGCATAGTTCTAGAAGTGAATATGTCGTAAAGTGTACTACTACGTCAAGGGTGGATATTGGAGAAGCCTTCCATAATAGGGATAATAACCGAGAGAGTCTTCGCGAAAAGATTTCAAGATCAGAAGTATTTCAGCATAATTTAATTATGGCAATATTCTGTATAAGTAGGAGATAATGCACTGATGATATAATAGAACTTTGAATTTTCATCAATACGTAGAGCTACACTTAGAGTGCTCACTTGACATTGAATAGACCCATGAGATAAACCTGTCAACATGGACTCTCTCGAATACACAGTCACTTAACCCAAGTCCATGCTATCACTACAAATAATAATAATAATATACTTTATGCGGTTCAAAAGTAAAGTACAATTTGCGATTAAGTATTTGATAGGTAGTGGAGTACGCATAAATACGATGCTACGACTTGGGCAGAAAAGATGAAATATTATTGTCCATTCACCTATCCCTTCGTCACGGGTGTCTCAAATAAATAATATATAAAATATATAAACTAAATAAAAAAATATAAACTCGATCGAATACAATACTAAATAGCTTGTCTTGCTTGTATAGGAAATCGTCTTGAATGAGTACAATGTGTGAATACTTGAAAAGAATATCACTTACCACTTTTAGAAGAGCTGAGGTTCGTGCGTGAAAGATAAGCGGATTATTTCGAAATATTAGTTTTCCTACCTTTCTGGTGAAATTTAACGCAAAGCGTTTGAAAGATACAACTATAACAACGTGGACGATGAAAGAAATGTGAGGTCATATTGTAATATGATTATTATAATCATGGATGAGGGGCTTACAATTAGCTAGAATAGATATATTTAATTTATATTTCACCGTGTCAATACCATAAACCAGATGGTCGTGGATGGGCAGGGGAATTGTTATCATAATAACTTATAGTGAAATTTAAATATTATAAATAGACAATATATAGATTATATTACAGGATATAGACATATCTAGAAATGCGTGCTATCCAGCTGTTATTGATTCGCATGTCCTGTAGTAGTAAAACATCATAAGGAAGATACTTTTCGCAAGGATTTTAATTTTGCACGACTTCTATTTGTTTTTCGTATAATTTCTCTGTGTTTATATAATATCTATTATTTAATTTACAGACTGCTCGATCTTTGGTTTACGCCAGTAATAACTCCCAACACTCGAATCGGACTCGGTTTAAACGAGAAATCAAGAAAATTCTCGCACAATTGGCGCGGAATTCAAAAATTCAAAAAAAAATTTTAAAAAAAACATTTTGAAACTTACATTGTTCTGTACTTGAATGGACTCGCCACTGATCGGATTCTCGACGACATCCGGCAGTCCAAAGTCATTGGAGGTCCATGAATGACTCTGGAAAAGGGTAAATTAGTATTTATTTATTTATTTATCCATCAGTTAAAACAAGAACAATGAATGAAGCAATAAGGGAGTGATGGAGTTCCGTCGCTTGTCCGTCGTGCAAATTTACAGTGCAATTTAGAATGTCTACAAAATCTTCTGGAGATTTCAATAAGATTACTCTTATGAACAGATTATAATTTTTTTAAAAATAAAAAATAAAATTAAAATATTCACATTTTTCGTCTAAATATTATTTATTAAATAAATAAATAAATAAAGATAATACTCACCGGTGGTGGTTGCAGGAGGCATCCAACTGCACGAAGTCCAGATGCCACATGGGATGGAACATCCCTTCAACGATTTATTATTTACGGATTTAGAGTATACAAATCCCCTTCTCTCCTTTACCCCCCCCCCCCCCTTCTTGTTTTCTCTCTCTATTTATCTGTTATTTCAAATGTTGGCGCATCTTTTTGGTGTATGATAAATTGAATTAAATTAAATTAAATCGATGAAAATCAGGTTTTCTCGCTTACAGAAATTGTACAAGATGATTGCATGCACAATAAATATAAATTTTGAGATGTGAACTTTTTTTAAATAATAATAATTGCTGCTTCATGGCCATGTGCATTATAAGATGAAATACCGTTCACAATCATTTGTACTGTTCTTACCTATGTTTATAGTAAATCAATAAATAAATAAATAAATATAATTATTATTTACAAAAATACCTATCGTTCAGCATATCCGCGATGATTCCGCGTGCTTCGGCGATGTTCGATGTAGATATCGATTGCTTAAAATTAAAATATAGTTAGACTATAATTATAAACAAACTGTAGAAATATTAGTTTGTATGCGCAATAATGTTACATCCATCTCGATCGGAGATCATTTACAGTATACTCACACAGAAAATTTACTTAAATTTATAATTTCTTACTTTTCATTTTCTAAATTATAAGAAATATCAGCGAAAAATGCTCTAGAAAAGTAGGAAATTCAATTTCTGATATTCTGTCATAAGAAGTCAATTTCTTAAAGCAGAACATCTCGTATTGAGCGTATAAAAATCACTTGTTTTATTTGTAGAAGAGACTTTCTAGTTTTGCATGGTTCAGAAACTCTGCCGATCTCTTTTATATATAAAATAGCGCACGGCACGGTAAAATAGTGTCATTTTCTTTTGCAAGTACATTTTATATGCACAATAAGAGAATTTTCTCTGTGAGTAAGATTCTACTGTATGCTAAAACATACCAATTTTGTCCCGCAATGTTCGCGATTTATTTTTTTCACTTTTATCATACATAAGGATCTTAGATAAAGAAATGAACTCTAAAATCGTTAGATAATACATCATCAAGAACATGAAAGATACTAAAATAATTGCATTTTGTGATTTTTTTTTCAAATTTCGTCACGAACGTTTCACCGTTTTGACGGTATTGCGCATCTTGGATTCAAGTATAAGGAATAAGGTAAACCCGTTACTCTAGGCACACGAAGTTTTGAGAGTGATCACTGCTAGGATAGATAATTCAAGGCCAATTCAATTCTAATTCAAGGATTCAATTATGTTTCAAATATTTTTCATAATTCAAGTTCTCATGCCAAACTTAATTCGATGGAAAGTTTCGTCCGACAGAAAACAATATATAAGTACACGATTTCTAGAGCCCATCAACATAACAATGCACAAATAAAAAAAACTTCCTAACTTCTCGCATATCACTTGGTAATCGCACCAGGGATAAGTTATGGATTAGCATAATAAATATTTAATTAAATAAATAAATAAATAAACCTTAGGATGATGATGATGCGGTGTGGAGAATGCACTTGCGGGAAGACTTGTTCGTCTCATCCTTAGCTTCTCGTGCATCTCCCTTTAAAATGACAAAATTAGTTATTAAAGTAATTAAATTTATTATAAATTTTGAATTTTCGTTAAAAATGTACAGGAACTTTTTGATACGAAATAAATAAATACAGAATCAGAGGCAGTTATGTGAATGCATTAAATAGGGGTTCTTTTTTGTGTTACTAACAATAAGATTTTAATTCCGCATATCGCCAGATTGACACAAGAACACCACCGGAAGATTTGAAACTCCATTCATGTCGCGTCCTCTAATTGATCTATTTATCAAAAATAATTCACGATCGAAATGCTTTCTCATTGTCAGTGCCCGACAACAAAGGATTAATGAATTGGACTCAGATGCTACAAGACATAGAGGGATGTGATCCGTGATGGGAATGGAGGTATTGAGCGTATAAAAATCACTTGTTATATTTGTAGAAGAGACTATTTCTTCGTTTGCATAGTTCTGAAACTATGCCGATTTCTTTTATATATCACATAGCTCGCGGCGAAGGTCAGCCGGGTTAGGGAGAGGCAGCGCAGAGACAATCGAGAGGCGGGGCGAGATCTATCCTAGCTCGATCAGACGATCTAGCTCGCTCAGACTTCCGTTCTTTAGAGCATAGTGTCATTTTCTTACGCAAGTACATTTTATACGCACAATATGTGATCTGTGCGGCATTAGCTTGCGAAGATCTACTAACTATAAGTAACGAAGTAAGAGAATAATGCAAGACATAACAGAGCTTTCAGTATGAATTAAAGGGACCGAGACCTTTGTCAACGGTCTCTTCAACGCTCTACGCTCTCTCGTGAGAAATAGAACAGAGAAATAGTGTGCGCAATGAAGAGACCATTGAGAGAGGTTACGCTCCCTTTAAGGGTGACCATAGGTATTCTTCAAAGGCCGTTGTGAAGAGAAGAACTTCTATAATATTTCTAAACCATCCCTCCCTGAACAACTGCTTATTGGGCTAAGTTTATGGAAAGCACATCATTGTAGGGAGGGGAGATTTAGAGGGGAGAGCAAGAACATGCTTAGTACCAATTTTAGTATATGTTATTTCTAAATGAACATCATTCCGAATGAGCCTAAACAAATTATAGATAAATCGTACCGGGGGACCGGAATA
>CALSFV010000624.1:0-18277 GCA_943737045.1 Parapristionchus giblindavisi
GTCTCCCTATACCTCTCCCTCTCCGTCTCCCTATACCTCTCCCTCTCCCTCTACCTCTACCTTACCTCTCCCTCTTGATATACCTCTCTCTAGAATCACTATCGCTTTCTCCTCTCACTGCCTCATAAGAGTTAACACACGCAAACTTCTGAGCACTTGTTGCACTTGTTCTACTCTCCCCCTCTCCCTCTCTCCCTCTCCCTCTCCCTCTCTCCCTCTCCCCTCTCCCCCTCTCCTTCTCTATCCCTCTCACCCTCCTAGACATATCACTCATATCACCCATTGACACTCCTGCTCTTCTCTTCCGGTATCTCTCACATGTTTTTTCACTCTCTGCTGCTTCTTCCTATCACATTCCACTCTCTATCTCTTCCAACTTCATTTCTCTTCAATCCAAATGTCTCGCATCAAGACACCAAACCCATCTCGGGTATCACGGTTTCGTCTATACATCTTGTCTAGTTTTTCATGTTTACAATTGACGTTTAATGATTTAGCGATCTTACCGAAGCTAACCTTTGTCTATGGTAGTCCATTACATAGGACAACCTATCGCAAAGAAAATTTGCCGTGAGTATCGACTTGATGTACTTGATTATTTTGTTAATTTACAAGAGATATATCTTATTGTTAGCTATCTCTCTCTCTCTCTCTCTCTCTCTCTCTCTCTCTCTCTCTCTCTCTCTCTCTCTCTCTCTCTCTCTCTCTCTCTCTCTCTCTCTCTCTCTCTCTCTCCTTCTTGATCTCTCCCACTCATTGTTTCTTGATCATTCAATGTTCATTCGTAATACTTCCTCAATATCCTCAGAGAGAGATCAACCACGTATCCCTTTCTCTTCTCCATCTAGTCAACCAATACTAACATTATCCTCATTCATTCTTCCTCTTAGACGTCGAAGAGGGGTATGGGTCGACCCATACCTGAATCATCGTCAAGATGTGACTTCCCTATTGTAATATGATATGGTGAATCATATCAACGGTTTCTCCAGATCAAATTATGTTTCTCTGTTCTCTACAATTGAGAGAACACTGCGAGTTGATTCCCGAGCTAATTTTAAACTCTCCGATCTGGCAATTCTCTCTCGCTTCCTTTGTTTACGAGAGAGTGGTGCCAGAGCGGAGAGTAAGATTAGCTTAACGTGGATCATAGGTTTCTATGTGAAATGATTTTCAATTTCATTTTTCTTTCACAATTCTTCCTCTCCGACTTGAGTCAATTAGTTCAATCCGTTCCTAGTAAAGTGAGGTCAATGTCGGAAGGTTTTCCATCGAATCTCTGCCTCCCCTCTCTCTTTCCCTCCCTCTCCGTCTACCTCCCTCTCCCTCTGCCTCTCCCTCTCCCTCTCCCTCTTCATCCCTCCCTCTCCCTGTCCCTCTCCTTCTCCCTCTCCCTCTACCTCTCTCTACCCTCCAATTCTCATACCGTTCCAATCGAGAGTGACTAGTAATATGGTTGTCATCGCACCTTTCACTTGATGAGATGTAATAAGAGAAGAAGAAGAAGAACCATAGGATATTATGTATACAGTGAGAGCTCATTCCACTTCTCTTACATCACACATGTTTCTATGTTCTTTCGTTACTGTATGGAGCTAAATCGAAGGAATACCTCTGTACTGAAACTATATCGATTGGCGTCTCAACTTTTGAAAACACTTTTGGAGTACTCTCCCACAATCCCGCCCAAATGGTCGCCTTCAGAATCGTTTCTATCGTAAATGGTGCTTCCAATCAAAAACTAAACTCATAAATTACCTTTGGAATTTGTTTAATATTTATTAGATTGCATGCAGAGGTATGATGGGTTCGAGAATAGAGGTTACATAAGTTAAACTAAAGTAAATCAAAAGAGTGAGAATGAGGTACAAGGTCGTCTCACCGTTCCCATCCGTCTATTCCCTCATTCTCGAGAGATATTCAGGACTGCAATCTTGGGTTTGACAATCGAGAAGTGCTCGGATGAACTATTCCTATTGCCGAACTTTGATATTTTCAACAAAAAAAGCGCGACTTTGCCTGCGATGATTCATTCATGATTCTAGCGATCAATAAGCGGAATTAGCATTTAATAAATGGTGCCCGGTACGTATAATTACTTTTGCTAATTTTCTATCTTCACAGTTTGTTCACGAAAATCATCGCGGGAGTCGACCTTTAAATATCGCTTTGTTCGATGAATTTTGGGTGGAGTGTAAACCAAATTAATAATAATATATTTATCGCATCTTGGAGAAAAGAGACGAGGGATTTTTTCATAAACAATTAAAATACATATTAAAACAAGAAGTAGCGACGATATAGGTGCAATTACTGGATTGCAAATTATTTTTTTTTTGTGGAAATGAATGGAGTTGACAATGAGAGTTCACTTCGTGATTTATATTTTGCTTTCACAGTCCTCATTCGAACTAGTTAAACCTTTGTTTTCTGTCTTTGAGTGTAGTCAATTGTTCATATAAAAGTATTCGTTAATTGACTGAACCTCTAGTAAGTATTGAGTACCTCTTCAATCGTTAAAGGTACAGACCGAGCTAATTTAACTATCCGCGATGGCCATGGGCCATGTTCTCTCGTGGAGAAAGAAAGCGAGAGAACATGTTCAGAGAACATGTTTGTCTATTTAGATAGACGCCCTCACTAGACTGTCAGTCCGATTTCTGGATTTCTTAAAGAAAAATAAACAATAATCTTACCACAATCCATTCTCTGTCCTTATACCCTCCTCTACTTGTATTCTCTCCAATATATAGTACTAACTGTCTATTACTCCTTCATTCATTCATTGTCATTCCTTCCGTTCTCACTCTCCCACTGTGCCTCCACAATGAAAAGAAATAGACAATACTGTGAAGAGGACGAGACTTCATTGCTTACTCTACCTCTACAGTACTCTTGCTTACAGTTAACGGGAATATTATTTATTCTATGACGTTACAGTAATCGTAACCTCGGTTCTCTTCGTTTCATGCACTATTTCTCTTATCTTTTTTTTACAATTAGAGAGACCATAAAGATCACTCTTCTGACTGATCGCCTTACGTTTCTACAGTAGTTTATATAATTTAGTACTGCAAACATGGAGTTCAGACTGGGAAACAAAAGTTCCTGATTAATACTATCTAAATGTAAATGCAAATACAATCCTCTTCTCATATCCCATATCCTCATGTATTCTTTCATCTCTTTTCGTCGTCTTCTTTTTTGACCAGTCCCATACATTTCCCCTTCGTCACCTCTCACGGTATTCAATGATCTGTGACTTCTGTCTCCTTCTCCCTCTCCCTTTCTCTCCCTCTCCCCTCCCTCTCCCTCTCCATATCCCCGTCTACCTCTCCTTTTCCTTGATTCCGAGTGACCGGAAGTTTGCACTTCCCATGCTGTTATCGTATTCGTTACAATTCTATGCATTTGTTTTATGTTACCACGATTTCTGTGGATATAAAGTATTCGCTACCATCTCCACGCTAAAAGCAATCAGAAATCGATTGATTTTAAATAATAAATGTTTCTCAAAGTGTTGCCCATTTCGAATTCTGCTTATTCACAATTGCTTGATGAGATCCCGCTAGTGTACGTCACGTGGAACTACACACATTATACATACTAATATAATTGAAAAGTGGCTCACAAAGAAAGAAGAAAATTTTAACCGAAAATTCAAGAATAATCAAATTCTTTTAAATTCAATAATTTAACGACATCTCTCTTTCTTCTTCGTTGATTTACTGTTACTGTATGTGATTACATTACCGAACGGAGTCACTTTAGGGAGTATTCATGTTACTTTGAATCGTGGATAAACTATTTCAGGAAAAAAACAAAATACCATATAATTTTGTCCAGTACCGTACAATAGTGAACTTTTCTGGAAATATTATCTTGATGGTCTTTGATATGCTCCCTTTTGGGTTCCGACCACAAGATGAAATCTCACGAGTAAATCCGCTCTCATGCTTCTATCTCTTATTTCTCGCACTCCATCCTTACCTGTCCCCTCCTCCTCCTTTCATCTCCTTCTCCAGTTGATCTTCCTCACCCATCTTGTCCCAAGATGTCTCGACTTTCAGCAACTCTAAATCCCTTAAAGGGCTACCGAGAGAGAGAGAGGGAGAGAGAGAGAGAGAGATAAAATGAGGGAAATGGATCCGCTAAAGTGATCATGAAACGAAATACGTCTCATGTTCTCCGTGGTGTATGCAATACTTCCAGAAATGCATGTGATCTGATCTTTGATCTTTGATCTTTGGATATTAGATTGTAACAGACTCAATGGGAATATGAACGTTTTTGTACAGAGTGAAAGAACATGTAATAAGGAAGGAATGGCAGAATGGAGATATGAGAGCTCTTCAATACATCATTAGTATATGAGAGCGTTTCAATCGAGAGAGATTATCCCCTCTCTCTATCCCTCTCCCTCTTTCTCCCTCTTTCTCCCTCTTTCTCCCTCTCTCCCTCTCCATACTTCTCTCTCCCTCCCTCCCTCTCTACCTCTCTATTTCTCTCTCCCTCTCCCTCTCTATCTCTCCCTCTCTCTCTCTATCCCTGTTCATCTCATGCTCGTTACTTTTATCCTCGAATTGTCTTCACAGAGTGGGAGACGACCTCTTCATCTCTCTCTTCCCCAACCTTCTCTCTCTCTCTCTCTCTCTCTCTCTCTCTCTCTCTCTCTCTTCATTCGCATTTATCTCCATACATCCTCCACTTTTCTATTCTGAAGAAGAATAAGACTAATTGTCTAGCCTCCCCCTCCTTTACCTCTCCTCTCTCCCTACCCCCTCTCCACTCTCTCCTTTCCCCTCTTCTCTCTCTCCCCCTCTCTCTCCTCACCCTCCCCCCTCTTCTCTCTCTCCTCCCTCCCCTCCCTCTCATTTGATCTCAATCCATGATCCTCTTTTCTCTTCCACTACATTCCTATGATGACAATTGTTTCTCGATTCCTTCACGCGCTGTTTTCTTTTATCAAATCTGTCAACTTTTCAACAACATTCCTTCATCCACTCAACACTTCATTTCCACTATTGGTTTATCTTTAAAAACCTCAAGCTAATTTGTGACTTTCCGCTCTGGCCACACTCTCTCGGTTTCTTTGTCTCCGAGAGAGGATTGCCAGAGCGGAGTGTCAAATTAGCTTGGGGTGTTCCTTTAATGTACATCATCTTACGGCCAATCTTCCATTTCTCAATGATCTATTTCATTTCAATCGTATTGAACATCTTTACTGTTATTATACTCTTCTATTTTCCCGCAATACATTTGAATAATGAGAGGAATAATTAAAAGATTTATTTATTCTCATATCTCTTTCGAATATGTTTCATATCTGCCTCATTATGTCTTAATATTTATTTTATTCGATTTATTATTCTCGAACAGTTCTATCAATTTATAGATGCCTCTATGAACCACTACACGGCGTTGTACGACAACGACGATTACTCGTCTCCTGCGGTATTGATTAATTATTGCGACTTATTGATTTATTGATTTATTGATTTATTGATTTATTGTGACGTAAAGGGAGAGAAACCATTGTCAAATACCGTAATCTAATCTCAGCCAGAACGATTTTCCAAATTTTATGGGGGAAATTTTAAAATGTTCAACGCTTTTGCTTGATTTCATCGTTTTCCATTTTTTTTTTGTTTTTGCTGGATATTCGGAAAATGAACGAATAAAAAATCGTTGCGAAAAATGGCATTGAATAACGTGAAAAATCAATGAACGATAAATTGCGTGGCGAAAATACTTTTGCAATTAAAGTTGTAATTGAAGTCGTCATATAAAATGTGGCTCTGGCTCTGAAATCTTTTAATTCCGTTCGGGAGTCAGATGGTTTCTATCCGTTTACTTGATTAACGTTACTCTCCGTTAAGGCTGTATTGACTTAAGAACTTAGGGTTTTAGGGTCTCTTCTCGTCGTTAGAGAGTAGAGAAATAGTGTGTGGGTTGAGGAGAGTGTTGATAAGACTTGGGATAATTAGTGAGACTGAGAGAGTAGTAATGACATCCAGAACTCATTCAAACGACTGGAAAGAACATTAAATGAGTCGTTAGATATGAATAGACTCCTATTCACAATGAACATGTTCAGAGATCAAAGATCAAAGTTCAAAGACTAAAGATCAAAGATCAAAGTTCAAAGACTAAAGATCAAAGATCAAAGTTCAAAGACTAAAGATCAAAGATCAACGATCATTTCAGGGAGACGAAGACTTTCACATCTACGAGGAACATCTGAATAAAGTGAGTGGAGAACGCATCGAAGGATGGCTAAAAGTATTCGGTTAGTGATGATCTTTGAACTTTGATCTTTGATCTTTGAATGATCTTTTATCTTTACTTTTTTTCATTTTCATCATGACCTTCACATGCATCATTATTGATTATTATTCCTGATCTCCCACTACTTATCGAATTGCTTCTTGAATTCCTCTGGCGCCTTGATATTTAATCTTTGATCTTTGAACTCTATCACTGAACTCTCATCCTCCCATCCGTCCTCTTATTCCTCCCACGCGTGCATTATTCCATGCTATGTTTTCTATTTTCTTTTTCTCTTTGCCACTCTCTCATATCCACACACTCTCTCGCCATATCCATTCCTCCCATCTCTGCTTCTCTGTTCGTCTCTTCTACCGATCTTCGCTATCTCTGTTTCTCTGGCACTCTCTCACTTTCACGTGCTCTCTCAATCGTTTATAGTCATTTTTCGATGGCAAATTGTACGAGGGACTCCGTTCCGGTTATCCCAATCGGTGCTTGCTATTTCGTACTTTCGTTAGCCAATGAACACTTTTTCATACCTCTTTTACGACTTCATTAAGTTACTATCAATTAGAGTAAAAATGTCTTTTGATTCTTTTGATCCGTTTTAAATTCATATTGTTTTCTTTTTTTTTAAATATTTTTATTGTGCTGCGTGAAAGATGAAAAGTGGGCGAATCCTTAATAGACCTGACTCTTTAAAAAAAAGTTTTGAGTTTTGTATTTTAGTTTTGTTTCTATGGAAATTCTCTATCGGAATAGTCAGCATTCATTCCTCGGAACACTTTACTGCCGATGTGCAAGGGTTAATGATACTATAGACAACTATATTTGTATCTCTCTCTCTCCCTCTCTCTCTCCCTCTCCCTCTCTCTCGCTCCTCTTCTCCCTCACTCTCTCTCCCCCCCCCCCCTCCCCCTCTCCATCTCTCTCTCTCCCTCTCTCTTCCTCCCTTTCTCTCTCTCTCCCTCTCTCTCTCCCTCTCTCTCTTCCTCCCTCTCTCTCTCTCTCCCTCTCTCTAACCCCTCTCCTCTCCATTTATATGCCATCCATGCTGAATCACTCCTCTGTCTCTCGAATTGCTCATATTCTTTTACTGTATCATTTATAACCGAACCATTGATATTCTTTGATGTTTTGCGATTTTCAAGAGAATTATGTGAATGTTTGCTTCTCTATTCTTATTTAATTTCAAATTTAATTTTAATTTATCATACATCAATAAGATGCGACAACATTTGAAATAACAGATAAAAAGAGCTTGTGGGATAGATAGAAATAAAAACAAGATAGAAATTATTCTTATTATTGCCATATCTGTGATCTCCCGCAGGACTTCGTGTGTCTTGAATAACTCGGATTTATCTTTACATTTCATATTAGAAAAAGTAAACTAATTTTAGTAAATGGCGAATTGCAACTCATTCCCCCCCCCCTCCCAACACAGTATCTCTACACAAAACCTATGGGGGAATGAGATACCATTGATAGATCTAGTCTGGGCGTACCGTGAAATCTGATCTCATCTTCTTCTTCTTTTATGATTTCACTTCTTCTGAACAGATTTTTGTGATCTTTCGTAAGTGAGCTTAAAGAAATGATTTAGAAATTTTCATGCTTTGACTCTGCATGACACTCCCAAAGCTAATTTTGTTCTCTGCATTGGCAATACTCTCTCGTAGACAAAGAAAGCGAGATAAGGTGGCTAGAGCGGAGAGTTTCAAATTAGCTGTGCTTTTAATGACAGTTTTTAATCTACAGAAAATTGTTCATATCACTCTTTGATCTCATTTTATATTCCTCAATTCCCTCCCTTTGTACCTCTCTAGGAGGTCTTCCGCTGTAATAGGTTCATCATCTGACGCTCCGGGCTTTATCTCTCACTCTCCCTCTCCATTTCTACCTCTCCCTCTCCCTCTCCATCTCCCTTTCCCTCCCCCTTTCCTCCCTCTCCCTCTCCTTCCTCCTCATAAACTCACCCCTCTTCCACTCCCGACAACTCCATCTGATCTTCATCATTATCCTCTCTATCCGTCAATCATACCACCGCCCACGAATGGAAAACTTCCCTCAATGAGTTGATCTCAATAGCTCACCGAGCTCATTTTACTCTCCGCTCTGGCAACGCTCCCAAGGAAAGCGAGTTTGATCTTTGATCTTTCACAGATCACACACCCATTTCGCTTTTATGTTGGAAGAAAGCGAGAGAGCATTGCCAGCTCGGAGAGTTTCAAATTAACTATAACCGTTAAACGTATACAGAATTCTAGTTTGAATTTCCGCTCTAACCACATCCTCTCAATTCCTTCAACTTATCTATGAAAAAAATCCCACCATCCTCATCTGGCTTTTATGCTATAGTTTACTCGTTAGCCTGCTGATTAGTTTACTAGCTAGTTAGTTTTTACTTAGTTTCAATCGTTTTTATCACTATCGTAGACGAGAAAGCACTCAGAGAGCTCAGAGAGTCAGGGAGACACAGTTTATGTCATCTTCCTCTTCATAATCATTTTCCATTAGAGTTCTCCTTTGTTTCTCTCCGATTCAAATCGTTTCCCGTCCACTTATCTGCAATTGTTTTCTATGTGTTCTCTGCGAGAGAGGGAGAGGGAGAGGGAGAGAGAGCGAGAGAGAGAGAGAGAGAGAGGGAGAGAGAGGAGTAGAGTGACAATAAGAGATAAATGATAAGAAGTACTGTCTAATTCATTGGAGAGGTCATTAACAACTTTCTCTTCATTTTCTTGACTGGGAAAAAGAATTGGAGAGAGGGGATGGAAAGGGAGAGGGAGGGATAGGGAAGGGAGAGGGAAGAGGGACAGAAAAGGAAGAGGGAGAGGGAGAGAGAAGGAGAAGGAGAGGGAGAGGGAGAGAGAAGGTAGAGATAAAGTAGAGGGAGAGATATCGTTCGATATACGTGAACTCTCATTCATTTTAATGACCAGATTGACCTGTTAGCCGAATATCCGAGATGTTTCTTATGATACAAAGCCAATAAACCCCCATGATTTATTTATTGACTACATGATTGGCTAAGAAGTTTGTCTCATCGAGTTTCCTTTTAATGACAGTATGCTTTCAGCCATTTTCGTGAGTGTCTCGTTTATTTATCACCCACCACTGTTCTTACTTTATTGATATATTTAATCTTTATATTTTCTTTAATGACACCCGAGGTTTTTGAAACTCTCCGCTCTAGCCACACTCACTCGATTTCTTGTTTGCGAGAGAGCGCGTTGCCAGAGCGGGTAGTAAAATTACGCCATTAAATATATTGTATTTATTCTATCATCGCAATTCTCCCTCCGTTGATGGTCGTTTATTGTCTGTTTTGTCATCTTTTATGTGTCTCTTTCCCCTCTGACAATCGTTATTCAATACTTTTATTGTATTATACACGCATATTAATCATTCGTCGGTCTTAGACTCGATCACAAACTTGACCCATTATCATTCCCATTCTGTGGTATTTTAAAACTAGTAGTAGACTTGCAGATCTACTTCTAGTTAGACTTAACTTTACTGCAAGTGGTGTAGTGTAATGCTTATCGTCAAATGTTGTAGTAAACTTGCAGTAGACTTCTAGTCCATGACGTAATTTAGGTAGACTGCTAGTTTGGAAATACCAGAATCCTAGTCGTGCTCTCTAATTCTCTCCATTTCCCCTACTCTCTAGTCCTTCTCTGCTTCTCTTTACCATCTCAAGTTCAGATTTTCTTTCAAAATTTACTTTTTTTCCGCCTGCTCTCTCCCCTATCCATGTTCTCTCTCGTTGTACTCGTTTTCTCTGCACTCTCTTCATTATCCATATTCTCTACTATCTCTTTCTCGTCTGAGATCTCTCATTTTGACAGTCTCTCTCTCTCCTTCGTAATATGCCTTTTTGTGGGTATCAGACCACCGGTTATCCACCCAGGGTGTCCCTCTCCCTCTCCCTCTCCTTCTCCTTCTCCCTCTCCCTCTCTCCCTCTCCCTCTCCCTCTCCTTCTCCTTCTCCCTCTCTCTCTCCCTCTCTCTCTCCCTCTCTCTCTCCCTCTCCCTCTCCCTCTCCCTCTCCTTCTCTCCCTCTCTCCCTATAGGTTGGTGTTCCTGTTCATGTCGTCACACGTATCACCTTCTTCTTCTCCTTCTTCTTCTCAACCAATCCCTTCATGCATCGCTTTCGCGTTTATTACAGTATCGAAATGTTGCTAGCCTTTCGCTTTATTTATTTATTTATTTATTCATGGCTTTCCTTAATTATACACATATCTGGAATTAAACCATTTCGATCTTTCCGAAGTTCTGTGCGAGTATGTTTTTGGAAAGCTCGTAAACCAAAAACAATCAAATAGTTGGTGTTTGATTTTACATAAGTGACCTCACAAAGAAGGCTCTCCTTTGATTGCATAATCCTCATTGTCTGAAATGCTTAAAGGGAGCGTTACCTCTCTCAATGGTCTCTACATTATTCGCACTATTTCTCTGTTCTCTAACAACAAGAGAGCATTGCGCGTCGAAGAGTCCAATGAGAGAGGTTACGCTCCCTTTAACTATATATTGTAATCGGCTTAAACCAACTGCGAACTGTTCTAGCGAAAACACGAAAAGTCTTCGCAGTAAATCAATTAGCGACCTTGTTGTATTTCCCAGTTTCAACAATCATCTTTCTCGCTATCTTCCTCTGTCTCTATCTCCCTCTCCCTCTCTCTTTATCTATCTATGTGTGACCGTACTTTTATCCAATTGTCTTAGCAGAGAGTCAGCATGATCAATGTACGTTGTTATTATTTTTCACTTCTTTATGGCCAAAATTTCATAGTTAATCTACCACGATCTTGCCGTATCTTGCCGTTTTTGAGAATTGATAACGCCCGCTTTAATATTCGAATTAGATCGCCAAAGCTCTTTTTTCAAAATTAATCGCTGCCTTCCAAAAAATATATAAATAATTATCACAGTGTTACTGTGCTAATGTTTCTTTGTAATAATTATACTCATGAACTAATATCTTCTATCGAACTTAATATGTCTTTATTAGTCCATGTTTTGTGTCTATTACAAGTTTTACCAGTCACACCCTCATCTCGCTTTGGTTTATTCGCCCTACAGTAAACGTACCTGCTTACAATTAAACCATGTTTAGAACTCAACATTGTTTGTGTTGTATATTCAGAGAAATAAGTGTGATCCACGGAGCAAAAGTCCTTTTTATCGAACACTTTTGAGCTGCATAACACTTATTTCTCTGTGCATATGACTTCCGAGTTTCTTTTTCCGAGTTTCGAACACCGTAAGTGTAAAGTGTCCTTGACCAACCACGTTCCACTCGTATTTTGTCACTCTACTTATCACTACAATTTAGTCTGAAATGTTTCATTACGTTTAATTTTAATTTCTCAATGATTATTTTGAACTCGCAACACTTCAAATCACAGCTAATCTCATCCAATAGTATAATTCTGAAAGACCATTAAGGAAATGAGTGAATGAAAAATGAAAAAGGAAATGAAAACGGGAATGAAAATGAAAGAAATCCAGCGCTCGAAATGAATAGTATCCTCTACCGGAAATCTCCGTAACCCATAATTTCATTCCTTAATACCATCCCTTTTATTACTCAAGTTCATTTCTTACTCTACTCAACTCAAACCTTGACTGTGTAAGTGCCCTTCCAGTCCTTCTCTTTCCTTATTCCAGCCCTTCTTTCTCCCTCAAGGTATCTTACCAGTCATGATTGACATGTGTCAGAACAACTTAACCATCCAGAGCTCATTCGAATGACAAAAGGAACATAGACGTAGCGGCCGAAACACCATATTGCACATTATGAGCATATACTTGTGCATCTATTAATATTATTAATTTTATTGGAATATATTAGGGCGAGGCATGTACTTACTGTATGCACTGTGGCTATTTCAATTCAATTTCTTTATCATATCAGGCATTAATGATCAGAGGGGATGAGTCGGTGGTATTCTTCAAGGTGGTATGGTATTATTCTGTGATAGGATGGCCCGTTGGTAATTATGGACTGGGCAATTTTGAACATTCGTTCCCTGGTAAAATTTTCTCTGGGATAGGTAGGAAAGTCAGAAGACCAGTTTGACCTCAACGTTATACTTCATCTTTTTGTCAGACCCCACTCCGTGGGTCCCCAATTTGCGTGTGTGGCTAATGAAGTTTGTTAGATACTTTCAAGTGGAGGGGGGGGTACAAATGATATTCGTCCAAGCCTCATGGGATCTTCTCACGTATCCCTTGTTAGGCTACTACCGCTAAGTTTAGACTTACGAATATAACTCTTAAAGGGGCAGGTTTACTTCAAATGGGAGATTAAAATTTAAACACCGCGCCATATTCCCACCGCGAAAAGTATGTCCTCATACGATATTTGTCTCCTTTTCAATCGGCAGTTTACTTTAGGAACGCAAAACTTTGCAATTTTTTCTGAATGTGGGAATTCAAAAAATGTAATAAGAGATAAGATGAGATATTGTAATAACTGTAATAAGAGAGATTTAAATCCTAAATCTAAATCTAAATCACATCCGAGCTAATTTTTCTCCCCACTCTGGCAACACTCTCTCATAGAAAAGAGAGCGATAGATCATTGCCAGAGCGGGGAGTAAAAGTATCTCAGAGTGTGTATTAAGTTGATGTTTGATCCTTAGGTGAAATGTGGTTGAGTACAATCCATAAAGAGGGGATACATTTCTGCTCTTCTCTGCCACTTTCTCGTAAAATCCATGAGGACGAGTCCATGTAATGACCATTGCGGCTAATCTAACTACTCAAGCGAGAGAGGAAGATGATGAAACAAGAGCCGGTACAGTTTTCATATAGGGTGATGTAAACAATAAATTTTGGCAAACTTGTGCTTTTTGCAGGTGTGTGACAACGGCAAACGATTGACAACTTTATCGGAGAACTTTGTTGTCAGACTTCAAAAAGTAAAACGATTGTAGTCAATGTATGAAATAAATAAATGTGGCAACAGATAGTGACTATTTTGTTGACAGACAAGAAAACTGAGGATGATACATGTCAGAACACGTTAGTTCAGCCTCTGTAATTGCGAGGCAACAATGAATGGCTAATCACGTTTTCCAACTTATAAAGAGGGCGAGGCGGATGCCAGGCGGGTTTGGTGGGCTGCATTAGAGAGGGTGTGCGTGCGAGATGGCATCAAATGATTCTCTCTGTCACACTCTCCGCCGCGTCACCAAACCCGTCTGAGGTGCGCCGCTTTGACTAATGAACTATCGTCTCATTATTATGAGGATGTGAAAATGCACCAAAAATGGAATGACTAGAGAAATGTGCTTCTTTCTATTCAGACAACAAAAAATATTCGTTTTGATGTCAATGAGAAGGCAAGAATCGATTGACATCAAAAAGAAGATTTTTTGTTGTCTGACTAGAAAGAAGCACATTTCTCTGGTCATGACTTGTATCAACCTCATTTTTCTTGTCTGTCAACAGTTCATTCATTAATTGCAACCACTAATATTTATTAGACACATTGACAACAATCTGTATTAAATTTGATGTCTGACTGCAATTGGGTGCGATAAAGTTGTCAATCCTTGTCACGCACCTGCAAAAAGCACAAGTTTGCCACAATTTATTGTTTACATCACCCTATATGTATATCGAAATGAGCGCCAGTTCTTCCATCTTTTCTCGAAATATTTGGTCACCCTCTATCTTGCACATCAAATTTTGTTATTTTTATTCAACATTTGAAGATATTTTTGATTCAGACTTGATACAACTGTTTATCTTTTTTTTTAAGTTCAATGTGAGTATAATAAGTTACTACAATATCTGCCAAATCATGTGAGAATCATAGTGACTGATCTAGTTTGGGGATTGAAATCCAGAGATTACGGCATTTTCTTATCCCGTGTCTCTTTCGTGAATCTAATTTTTGTCGTATTCTTCTTCTTCAGTATTACATTTGTTGCGGTTTGGTTTTTCTTCTTTGTATCAGATTCCGCAAATAAGTTTTTTTAAACGATTTCAACACATTTTTCTAGAATTCATGGGATCAGAGCTCTGATATGCACGGTGTTCCATTTCTTACTCTTTGCCTCGTTGAGAAAGATGGCGAAAATCGAAAAAATATATAAAGAAATAGACAAAAGGGAAGGCTAAAATGTTTTGTGTTAGAGTTTTAATAATAAACAATAAATAATCTACAATGAAGTATATGAAGTAGCCCACACCTATTTCCCTCACACGATTCCATTGTTCATTCAGTACTGTATGGCCTTGTAGACGCTTAATAATTAATGCTGTTTTCTATGGAAAGAAGAGAAGAGAACTCTCTTTTACGTACTCTTCCTTTCTCCACTTCGCACCACATAAGACTAACTGGCATAGTGTCTTTTCTCTGATTTCCTATATATTGACTACTGTCTCTTCTATACCGTAGATATTTCTATATCTCTGTCATTACTTGATTAACAATCTCACTGCCATTGTCAGATACCAAAGTACGTGGTATTCTTCCTCCTTCCAATACCCATCTATTTAGAAAAACTTCAGCTATAGCTTCTGCCTTCTTGGTTTTCACTGCATAACCTCCTCCAAATTTTGTAAAATGATCAATGATCGATACAATATATTTACCTCCGTGTACTCCTCTACCCATCTCTATGAGATCAATGCCGACTACGTCCATTGGACCATTTGATACCAAGGGTTGTAGTGGAGGGATCATTCTCTTATGTGCGTTCGAAACGAGGCAAATTTCACATTTCTGTAATACTCTTCGTACATCTTTTTCCATATTTCCCCAGAATACTTCCTTCGATAGTTTCTGAGTAAGTTTCTTTACACTCATATGTCCATTCAGTGGTGAATTATGTACTTCATGGATCATCTGTTCTCTTCTTCCTTCGTGTATTGAGATTCTGGAGAGAATGCATAAGGAAGGAAATTATCCTCGTTCACTGTATGTAATCGTGGCAGTCCGGAGGACACAACAAAGAATGTTTTGGAGATGGCTCATCGTTTGGCACAGGACAATTACATCAGCATCTACATTATCATGGATCAAATTGATATAGGGTGTAATGAACACTTGCTCAAGCCTGCTTCAGTTACTCAAAGAGTTCTTACCCAATACTCACTACTTATGGATTACCTTCCCAATCTTCTAATCGGTACTCAGCTATATATCTCTATATCCGAAGAATAATAATAATAATAATAAGAAGGGGAAGACCGTGCAGTGTCTCACTGGTGAAACACTGCACGGTGGTCGGTTTTAGTATCTCCCTTTTATAGTAAAATCTTGTTTGGGAACGACATTTTGAATGGCTTTCTATCGCTTCTTTCGCTAACAAATAGTCTTCTTGTTTTGGCTGTCCTGATAGTTTGATTCGTTGAATGAGGGAGAATTTAAATTTCTTTTTCCTATTCCTCCGCAGAAATATTCATATCATATATCGCTTTAATTATTCGTTTCTGCATTGACAATTATCCTTGTACGATCGGGACAAAGCAAACGCGATTTCTGTAATAGAGCAGTTCGTGATATAGAGATCAAGAATCAATCAATAATACAGTGATGACTCCGTGCGTTGTGACTTCGAGAGTTAGGAAATACTCCTCCATGCTTTCCAAACTCCTTCTGACTGTCGTTTGTCTCATATTCACCCCATTCATTTCGTTCTCACACAGTGCAAATTGGACTCATTCTCTTAAATAAGGTAGAGGTCGACGCTGAGAATTTCTCTACCTCTCCTTTTCTCTCCCTCTCCCTCTCCTTTCCTTCTCTCACTATCCTCCTCATTGTCCTCTCTACTCCTCCTGAGAGAGTCTATCTACTCCACAATAGATTGAATGCACTCAAACTCGAACCGTTACCTACTTTCCACACTCATTGACAGTCTTTCCGACAAACAACCGTTTCATCCCATTTCAGTCATGTCTTTATTTATCGTTTTCATTGAAATATGGGTCATATTCTCTTTATTTCAGAAGATTCTCTCGATTTGATGTCGCGCAGTGGAAAAGGCCACGGTATGATCTTTGATCTTTGATTTTCGAACTTTGTCATTTCCCCTGGTTTCTTAACACATATATATCCATACTATCTAGCTGATGCATGAAAATCATTTTTTAATCTTCAAAATATTGATCTTTGATCTTTCAAAGTTTGATCTTTGATCTCTTTACAGTGCGGTTCGTTCAAGATCGACCGCTTCCATGGCATTCTGGTTTCTGTGTTGCACGTACTGACGATCGCAGTCTCATCTGTTATAAGAATGAACAGGTTTATTAATTGTTTTTTTTTTAATTTATATCATTTATTTATTTATTTATGTTAATATAACTGTTCGTGAAACCCTTTCAGAAGCAAGTCGCATGTATCTGTATCGACAATCAGTGAATTTTGGTTTATTTTGTATATGAAAAAGAGCTTTCCAAATAGGTTTCAGTCTCTGTTAATGACCTCTTTGCTCAATTCGTATCCGATAGATGTCCAATTCTCGCAACATTCTCCTTATCTTTGACAGCTACCATATATGATCTTTGATATTTTTCGATTTATTGATTTTTTCCAGTCCGCCAATCGTGTGGCCCGTCGTCTTCCTCGTACTCGATTGGACGGAGGAATCAGAACGTTCTTGAGACATTGGAAGAATCAATTGAATGGATCAATGAATGAAAGAGGAGGAAGCGATTATGAAGGTATCATATTATTTTTAATATTATTTAATTATTTAATTATGATTTGATCGGATTTTTGTCGATTTCATAGCGAAAAGATGAGAAGATGATGTATTTCTCTTGGTGGATAAATTTGAATTATCAAATATTTTGAAGAAAGTAATGGACAATGAATGACCATAAATGATTATATATCAGCTTTGTTGTCTTCTAGTCTGCAATTTTTGTTAACCCTTGAGAACAATATTATTGTGCAGGTTCAGTGACTTCTTCATCATCATCATCTACTCAATCCCAAACGTTATCAAGATTGACTGCGCTGCGAGAAGAGGTAGATTTGCTATTGCTTTTAAGTTATTTGAAGAGACCGTTGACAAAGGTTTCAGGTCCCTTTAATAGATTAATTGATTTTATCTTTATCAGGATCATCTCGTAACTGATTACATTCCACAATCGGAATACTCCACATCCCTCTACGGTACCGTATACAGAGGAAATGGTTTGTTCTTAATTTATTTTACTATAATATTTTTATTCACCATAAAGGCAAACATGCGATAAACAATAAACGACAGAATGTAGAAGTGAGAGATCAATCTTGTGAGGATTTCACCATAATAAAGTTCTGAAGTCTTACGCTCAAGAATGATTGTACTTTGTTATTTGCGAAAATATTATGAGCCGAAATGTAAGATATATCCTGTCAGTCAATCAATCAATAAATCAATAATTGTGATCAGGTGGACACGGTTACCGTAATCAAAAGCCACAGTACTCCTCATCGTTCGCTTCGCCTCCAATGGACAGTCATCACTTCTTCACCATGAGACCCGGACAATGTGAGTATTGATTTATTTCCCCCATTTTCTTTATTTTTTTCCGAAATACATATGAAATTAATTAAAATGAAGGGTTTTTTATCGATTTTGAAAAATGGAAATTTGCCAAAATGACAATTATTTTGCTTTGTTTAAAAAATATATAACTAATTGTTCTGAAATCTATTTTTTCTTGTCGTAAAAGTCAATGGACTCTATTTTCTCTTCATTATGTGTAAAACCCATATCATTATCATTTAAATGACTGAACCTGCATGCTTTATGTTCTATCTCCGCCTCCTCATTTACCTCTTCTTCCTTCATATCCATCATTCGTCTTCCTCTTCTTATGATTATGACCGATGATATAGATGAACAACTGACGCGCTTGTTTCACGCCTTGCGATTATTGTCATAGCTATTAAATCTTTGGTCTTTGATCTTTGATCTTTGGACCTTTTCAATCTACTTAGAGTTGATCTTTGATCTTTGGACCTTTTCAATCTTCATAGAGTTGATCTTTG
>CALSFV010000625.1:0-18209 GCA_943737045.1 Parapristionchus giblindavisi
CCACTTCCCCATCTCCCCACTTCCCCACTTCCCCATCTCCCCATCTCCCCACTTCCCCACTTCCCCATCTCCCCACTTCCCCATCTCCCCATCTCCCCATCTCCCCATCTCCCCATCTCCCCATCTCCCCATCTCCCCATCTCCCCATCTCCCCATCTCCCCATCTCCCCATCTCCCCATCTCCCCATCTCCCCATCTCCCCATCTCCCCACTTCCCCATCTCCCCATCTCCCCATCTCCCCATCTCCCCATCTCCCCATCTCCCCATCTCCCCATCTCCCCATCTCCCCATCTCCCCATCTCCCCATCTCCCCATCTCCCCATCTCCCCATCTCCCCATCTCCCCATCTCCCATCTCCCCATCTCCCCATCTCCCCATCTCCCCATCTCCCCATCTCCCCATCTCCCCACTTCCCCATCTCCCCATCTCCCCACTTCCCCACTTCCCCATCTCCCCACTTCCCCATCTCCCCATCTCCCCACTTCCCCACTTCCCCATCTCCCCATCTCCCCATCTCCCCATCTCCCCACTTCCCCATCTCCCCATCTCCCCATCTCCCCACTTCCCCATCTCCCCACTTCCCCACTTCCCCATCTCCCCATCTCCCCATCTCCCCACTTCCCCATCTCCCCATCTCCCCATCTCCCCATCTCCCCATCTCCCCATCTCCCCACTTCCCCACTTCCCCATCTCCCCATCTCCCCATCTCCCCATCTCCCCATCTCCCCATCTCCCCATCTCCCCACTTCCCCATCTCCCCACTTCCCCACTTCCCCATCTCCCCATCTCCCCATCTCCCCACTTCCCCATCTCCCCACTTCCCCATCTCCCCATCTCCCCATCTCCCCATCTCCCCATCTCCCCATCTCCCCATCTCCCCATCTCCCCATCTCCCCATCTCCCCATCTCCCCATCTCCCCATCTCCCCATCTCCCCATCTCCCCACTTCCACAACATACGATGTGTTGCCTGACATTGATTAAAAAGTAATTTTGCATACTAGTTTTGCATGTCACACCGATAATTTAGCTCAGCTATCTAAATAAATAAAAAAAAAGTACAAATGTCCAGTATTGTGTGCCTATCTTGGAGGACTGACAGTAAGTATTATCATTGTCGTGATCTCATATGAAGTGGATGCGATTTGAATTATTTACGATTATTTACGTATCTTTCCGAACATATTTTTTTCTGCAAAATTTGAACAGATCGATGGAACGATAAAAGCTATTTCGTAGTAATTCACAGTGAGCATGCTTCATGATGACCACAAGAAAGACGCTTTTCCAGTCATGAAAAATTTCGAGATTTTCGGACCATGAAAGTCATGGAAATCGACTTTTCCAGGAGCGCGCCAGTCGTCTGCGTTTCAGTGGATTCTTACTCAGCCCATCTCAGAATGTCGTATGATACGCAGAACATATCCAATTCCCTCCAGGAAAGTGGACTGGGGGCGAAAAAACAGTATCAAAAAGCACATTTTGATTTTTTTAAATACTGAAATAATCTCGATTCGTTTGAAATTGTGTTTTTTTAGTGCAGAGTCGTGTGGGCTATTTTATGTGCTATAGGAACTTCCGCCCAATTGATATTGACTGGGTGAAAACCTCGCGGAAATGCTGAACAACGTGTTTGTGGACGTCCACAATTCGACGTTCCTAGTGTTTCTACGCACTTTTGAGATGACCAACTATACCGTGAAACAATATCAAGACTAACTGGTGTCATTCGCAAAATATGATTTTTTCGAAGTTTGCCATTTTTTCGACTTTGGAATTTTGCTGTTGGCCGCGTTGGAGACCGAATGCCTCACTCACTACACTTTTGCAAATAGGAGCCAGGCCACCTTCCACCATGAAAGCATGGAGGCCTGAATCCTTTTGCTAGGGGAAATTTCCGGGGAATGCTCTAAATGGTAAATAATTAAAATTTATTACGGAAAGATTGGAATTTTATAAATTACTTAGCCGGATAAGAAATATTTTAAATAGTTATTTTTAGCAAATG
This sequence comes from Parapristionchus giblindavisi, assembly GCA_943737045.1. Taxonomy (NCBI): domain Eukaryota; kingdom Metazoa; phylum Nematoda; class Chromadorea; order Rhabditida; family Diplogasteridae; genus Parapristionchus; species Parapristionchus giblindavisi. The sequence continues at coordinate 2,009 of CALSFV010000625.1, forward strand.
CTGTTTTTCCTTCGACAAATTCGATAAAATCTGGAATAAAACAACATAAACAATTTTAGAATCTGAAATTCATAATTCGTAGCGTAGAAAATAGAGGGGACAAAGGGGACACATCGTGATTCCATGTTAAAGGTGGAGACCCGCGAATGATCATACAAATCTCTTACATCTCGCTTATACAAGTGTCTAGTGATATGCAAGATGATAGGATGACTACCCATCGCTCTCTTAGCGTAGTGGTAAAACTTCTGACTAGAAAGCGGATGGTCGCGGGTTCGAATCCTATTGCCGAACTTTCCTATTTTCAAAAAGCGCGCCTTTGCCTGAGTTTGATTGCATGATTCATTCATGATTCTAGCGATCAATAAGCTGAATTAGCTTAAAATAAATAGTGTACGGAATGTAGAATAACTTTTGCTATCATTCTGTCTTCACAGTTTGTTCACGAAAATATTCGCGGGAGTCCACCTTTAAGGATCGGATTTCACTGTGCTATAATCAAACTCACTTACGATATAGGATAGCGTATTTGAATTTTTTTGTAATTCGTGTCAACCAAAAAAAATAACAAATCGTTCTTCCCTTTCTTTTCGATTTTTTTCTCTTTCCGGTCACTGCAAAAAGCACAACAATGCATAAAAGTGAAGAATGATTCTGCCATTTGTTTTTCTTGACAAGAATTGCAAAAAATGTCAAATACTCTGACCTATATTTCATATATAATTCGTATCCAAATATAGGAAAAGAGGCAAATTTTAAAATAAATAGGAAATCAGACTTTTTTTAAAGAGAACTCAATCCAATAAAAATATTTTCAGCATTATTAGACTCACTTCTTTTGGACTAATCTGAAACAAACAATGAGCGGCTGTTATGACATGTTGACGAGAAATGAATGATCCAGTGCATTGCAGAAATCTAGAGATTGATTGATTAATGTCTAAAACTTTTCACAAAAAAGAAATGTGAGAGCGTCGCAGGATGGAGAAATGAAATTTCAAATAAAACAATATTATAAAATTATATGTAAAGATACTCCGGTTTTTTTTTGCTCGCGGGGCACATCGTTGAGAGGCCAAATCTCGCCGGGTACACAGCGAGGTGCACCACGGTGTGGAAGTGACGGCGTGCCTCGCGGGGTGGACATCAAATCTCGCGGTTCACACCGTCCCTCGTGCCCCGCGAGGCATGCCGTCGTCCACCTCGCGGGGCTCCCCGTCTAGAGGCTGCAGCTCGCGAGGTACCCCGTTTAAGTGTTCTACCCCGCGGTGTACCTCGCGGCGTACACCACGGGATTGAACGATGTGCCCCGCAAGTAAAAAATACCGGAGAAACGGAAGTCGCTCAAAGGCTAGATCTTGGTGTGGGGGGGGGGCGATCATTTCGGCAACGGATCATAAATCTGTTGGGAGATGGCCTATGGCAACAAAAGTTGTATCATTGTTATCAGTGGTGGTGTACGGTATTGTGCTACCGTAACCGTCGGGAATCGCGAACTGATTTTTTTTTCATTCGACCCATGCCGGGGTTCATTGTTGAAAATGGCCGAAGACGAAAAATTCATGATGCTCCGAGACCAAATACTGGTTGCTATGATATGAATAGTGACCCAACTTTTATCTTTCTGGATACCGTAACCCGAACTACTGTAAACGAACCGGGATTTGAAGTGAATTTCGTTATAATATAGTAGGGTACGGTAGCTAGATTACTGTAGTTCGGGTTACGGTATCCAGAAAGATAAAAGTAATCTCCCTATTGATTTAATGGCAACTAGTATTTGGTCTCGGAGCATCATGAATTTTTCGACTTCGGCCATTTTCAACCGAAAAAAATGAAAAAAAAATGAAAAAATGAAAAAAAAATCAGTTCGCGATTCCCGACAGTTACGGTAGCACAATACCGTACACTCCCACTTATAACAGCGATACAACTTTTGTTGCCATAGGCCATCTCCCAACAGATTTATGATCCGTTGCCGAAATGATCGTTGCCGAAATGATCGCCCCCTAGATCTTGCCCCGCCTCTCGATTATCTATCCGCTGCCTCTCACCTAACCCGGCTGACCTTCACCGCCCGCGATTCGATATAGGAGAGGAATCGCCAGAGGTTCGACCACCCCCCGGCGGTAGAAATTTCGACCCCCTGAAAAATTCAGATTAAGTACTTTGAACGATGCTCTATCGAACTGCGTTGGCCGAATTTGCATATCTGCTCTCATTTTCGAGTTACGGTAGGTCAAAGCTGGCAGGTACGGTATTTTTGGCTCGAGTGTGCGTCAGAAAAATGATCAGAACTCCGTTCAAAATAATGATAGAAACTTTTTTTTAAAAGGATCGAAAGAGGAGAATTTGGGCAACATTTCCCAGTTGATGACGTCATTTGTCGACCATGCACCGGTGCGGGGCGGTCGGTTTTATGAAAAACTGACGTAACTTTTCTAATCGGAAAAAGTGCACTTTTCTTCTATGCGCGTTTTGTTGCACCCATATGTGTCTAAAAATGACCCAAGTTTCAGAGGATTTGAGAAATGCAAAAAAATTAAGCGTTGATTTAAGTGACGCGACCTCGGACATGTCAATGGAAAGAACGGCTTATTCCTTTATCAAGAAGCAGCAAAGGTGCTTAAATGACTCAAAAACATCACGAGCTCAAAATAGCCATATATGACAGTTATTTGAAGCCCAAAATCACCGAGTTCCGAAAAATTTGAAAAAAAAAACCATATTTCGCTTTTCCACGTGGGAAAAACGTTTCAGTAATGTTAATTAATCTTTATAATATTTCTTATAATGTTTTTGAACATTTATGTTTTTGGAAGTGAAGGCCTACCTGCTCTTAGAGCCGAGATATCCGCCATCGAGATTACACGCGCGCGCCCCTACTCCGCGCGACTGCTCATCATCCGCTCTCTCACTCCCACACGCTCTTTCGTGAACAGACAGGGAGAAAAAAAGGAGAAGTTAGACTAACATCTGGCAACTACACGAAATGGAGATGTTAGAAAACTGAGCGAACAGAGTTCCATTTGAACAACAAAGAACGAGTGTGACCCCCCCCCAAACCTTCTCTCTCTCTCTCTCTCTCTCTCTCTCTCTCTCTCTCTCTCTCTCTCTCTCTCTCTCTTTCTCTCTTTCTCTCTCTTCAAGGAATGATGAAGTACAATGCAAAACTAATGTTAGATAAGATACATTTATTAGAGAAATAAGTCATAATTCAAAACAATTAACACTGAGATAACATATTACAAAGACATCCGTTGTATCATGTTACTATGTTACTATTACTATTACTATGTTTAGTAAATCAATTGATCTCGCACATTCCCCCCATCCCCATCCACCTCTCTTTTAATAATTTTATTCTTTCACATATTTGTTTTGCACTCGAACACTTTGTAGTTGTTGAAACACCCTTGCGGTGTACGATAAATAAATAAATAAAATAAGCAAAATCATTCGAGGCGTCGATGTAAAGAGGTACCGCTCTAAAAACACCGAGCGGGTTCGAACCCCGGTTCGATCCAAATCTTTTGGAGTTTTTTTTTATGGGTATTTTGAGCTCGTAATGTTTTTTCGGATATTTTTGAGTCATTTTAGCTCCTTTGTTGTTTCTTGATAAAGGAATAAGCCGAGGTCGCGTCACTAAATAAAGGAATAAGCCGAGGTCGCGTCACTAAAATCAACGTTTTTTTTTCATTTCGGAAATCCTCTGAAACTTGGGACATTTTTAGACACATATGGGTGCAACAAAACGCGCATAGAAGAAAAGTGCACTTTTTCCGATTAGGAAAGTTACATCACTTTTTCACAAAACCGACCGCCCCGCACCGGCGCATGGTCGAAAAATGACGTCATCAACTGGGAAATGGTGCCCAAGATCTCCTCTTTCGATGCTTTTTTTGAAAAATTGTCTATCATTATTTTGAACGCAGTTATGATCATTTTCCTGACGCACACTCGAGCCAAAAAAACCGCACCTGCCAACTTTGACCTTCCGCTACTCGAAAATGAGAGCAGATATGCAAATTCGGCCAACGCAGTTCGATAGAGCATCGTTCAAAGTACTTAATCTGATTTTTTCAGGGGGTCGAAATTTCTATGTCCGCGGACCCTCCGAAACGGTCGATTTTATCGCGATTCCTCTCATATATATTATCGTACATGTAAAAATCTTTGTATCGTGAACGTTGTGAATGAATCTGAATGGGTCAGGCCGAACAAGATTTCGAGCGAGCGATTGTGAGCGGTCGAAGCATTGGGCATGAGAAATGAAGAACAAAAGAAAGGGGTACGAAACGGGTAACAAAGGAAAAAAAAGTCTTCTTCCGCCAACCGCACCATGATTGACAGAATGATGAAATGAGATTTCTTTCTCATCTTTTTTTCCTTTACGTTTTCCATACCAGGGCTGGGGTAGGCTGGGTGGCCAGAAACCGAAGAAGTTCCAAGAACGGAAACTAAGATGACGTCTATACAGATGAGTTCGTACCAAAATAAAAGATGCTTCTTCTTCATAGATGTATTCATAGAATCATAGACAAATACAGAATTTTTAAATATTTTTGTTCTGAGTTCACAAATTGGCAATACCATTAAGTGTAAAATATTTATTTAAAAAAAACGCAATTTTTTGTAAACTAAAGCGATTTATCAGTTTGATAGACGGAGATGACATATGTCAAAAAGATTTATCACTTTTATACACGGAGATGAAATATGTCAAAGAAATTTATAATTTTGATAGACGGAGATGACATATGTCAAAAAGATTTATCAGTTTTATACACGGAGATGAAATATGTCAAAGATATTTATCAGCTTGATAGACGGAGATGACATAAGTCATAATTTGTTCCACAAAGCTTAATTCCTGCAAGCGCTTGCATTTAAATAACTTTGATTGGCCAAACAAATGGTTACCTTAAAATTTTTGAAGTGTGTATAGGATACCATATGTCGAAAATAGTGATTGCGATCTTCAGAATAATATTGACATGTATTACAAACGGTATACTGCAATCATTGAATCATTAAAAATACAACAAGTATATATAAAAAAAAAACAAGGCTTAACTAACAGCTAACTAAAAAATAAATAAAAATTTAATAAAATAGAACTAAAAATTAACAACGGTGTTTTTTTTATTTAAAAAAATATAAATAAACATACCCCAATCTTTGTCAATTCGTTGATATCGTCCATCATAGATTGTCCTATTGATCCTCTGCATTCACCAAATGGATATAGCAATCCATTCTGACTTCCTGAAATTACCAGAAATACTACTCCGTTTTGTAGGGTAATATCAGGCCTGTCACGAGAGAATCGAGCAAAAATGGCAATTCTTCGGAATGGAGCGAAAATCATGAAATGCCCCAAACATGAACCATCCCCCAAAGCCCCATTGTGTAAATATCATTCTGGGGCTCTCTACACCGGGTCGGTCATCCGGGAACTCAACTTTGAACTCAAATATTTCGGTTCAGGTGCATTTTTGTGAAAAACTACCACGAGGGAAACCCCCGCTATTTTTCCAAGCTCTATCGATCAAAACAATCGAGAGGTCATGAAAATGCTTCCGAACAGCGCTACACTCTGGGACTAATTACTCAAAACCTGCCGATTCGGCGCGGCTGACCCTGAAATATGTTATGTAGCTTTTGGAGGGCAACAAAATGAGTGGTTTACGAAGAAAATACGTCCATGGAGACGTGTGGATCATCCCCTTGGAAATTTCCTGATGATTTGAAGTTATTTTCGCCCACCCACAATCTCTCGTTTCACACACTCTCTCGCCCATTCCTTTTCATTGCATTCCATTCCATTCTACACCGCACGGTCTCGAGCGCGCGATGCGCAATGAAAAATATCGTTTCATCCCTTTCTCTTCCCTGTATTTCTTTCACTCTTCGGCGAGAGAGTGTGTGAAACGAGAGATTGTGGTTGAGCGAAAAGGACTTCAAATCATCAGGAAATTTCCGATGGGATTAACTACACGTCTCCATGGACGTATTTTTTTCGTAAACCACTCATTTTGTAGCCCTCGAAAAATTACATAACATATTTCAGGCTCAGCCGCGCCGAATCGGCAGGTTTTGATTTATTTGGCCCAGAGTGTAGCGCTGTTCTGAAGCACTTTCATGACCTCTGGTTTGTTTAGATCGATAGAGCACGAGAAAATAGTGGGGGTTTCCCTCGTGGCAGTTTTTCACAGAAATGCACTTGAACTGAGATATTTGAGTTCAAAGTTGGGTTCCCGGATGACCGACCCGGTGCAGGGAGCCCCAGAATGATATTTACACAATGGGACTTTTCTTTTTCTAAACAAGAATATAACTGGGGAGAACTCGTTTTGTAATTTTTCTCTATTCCGGTCGTTAGCTCGATTCTCTCGTGATCGGCCTGATATTACAGCCAGTAGCGCGCAAAAAGTAACTTACTTTTGACTCACTTATTTGCTACTGTTTTGTTATTTCGCGTATTTATAGCGTAAAAGTAAGCAAACTGTAAGTTACTTTTTGCGAGCTACTTAATATAGTATTACCCTACAAAACTGGAGTACATAATTTAATTTTCAAAATAAGATCTTATGTTTGCATAATTCAAAATCATTATTAAAAACTCATTGAATCGGGCATAATTTGTATTCTAAACAACTTTTCTCGACATGCATTTTCTAATAACCTCAATCACAGCTCAAATGGTTAGAACTAGATTTAACGTTTGCATGGTGCTGACGCAAGCTTGGGACACAAGTCTGCTTCGTGCGAATGCTCCACACGTTTAACTGTAAGGGATTTGTTTGAATGCATTCTCATCTAATATCGTCCCTATCTACAGCACACCTATTCATTTTCCTACCGGTCACTTACGATTAAGATTTTGAGAAGAAGAATTCAAAATATTTAATTAGCGGATGTACGCAAAGTAAAAGCAAAGCAAAAAAAAACACAACAATCGACCGGAATTATGATCAGTATGATATTTTCCACATCTAAAATAATTTAAAATCGTACTCATTCTCCGGTCTTTATCACCCAAACGTAGTATCAATATATTAGCGTATTCCACGGGTTCCTTTTTCTTGTTGACCAGACCGAAGAAGCATTTCTTGCCTTCTATATTGAGCATTTCTTCATCTTTTCTCCATCTGAAATGTGTTAATGTATAGATTAACCTGTGAGATTCGTGACCTACCGAATGATCTCGTCTTTAAACTCTTTCTCGAATAAATCTTTAAGATCAAATGAAATGTGTGTAGGACCACCGATCGCCTTTAACACTTCATTATTGAAAAGAAACATTTTCATTATAAAAATAACATTTGAAAGTCGCTTAAAATAAGTAACTAGAACTTATCATCAGGGGATCGTTATATAATTTAAAAAACACAATTGACAAACTTTTGGTGTTTGTTCGATAACCCAGTGTTCCTTCTCAACGATGTGGAGAATATATTGTCTAGGGTTACTTGCATGAATATTGCAACGGTAGCATATAATTCCCTATAAAGAAATAAGAAATGCAAATTAGGAGCCCTCACTCATTGACTCTTTATTAAAGGGACACCCTGACAATGAGGGCTGGGCATCAAATGAAAATATGTCGGATCCGTCAAAACATCAAAATTGACGGTTAGAAAATCCGTCAAATCCTTCCGAGCTAATTTGAAACTCTCCGCTCTGGCCACACTCTCTCTCTCTTTCTTTGTCTGCGAGAGAGTATTTTTATTGCCAGAGAGTGGAATTAGCTTGGGGGTGTGCCTTTAATACATATATAACGCTGGAGAGTGCAACCAGAGCGAAGAATTCAGATTTTCTATGATTTAGTTCATGAATTATTATAGTTGTAGCATGATTATGCATTTTCCGTGGCGAAAATGTAAAGACGCTTATTTTTAGAACTAAAGAAATGGAATAGCCAAAGCTTCTACCCTCTTTTCCAGAATTTCATATCCATTTTATAATGATTAGCAAAACAATTAAAATGCAACAAAAACTTACATTATCTTCATAAATTATTCTGGTAAATTCTTCTGCAGAACAGTTCTCAGGGGCATTGAGCGATGGATTTATCAATATGAGCTCTTTCACCTTTTCAGAATCTGTAGTGGATGATGCTTGGATGGACAGAATATTTATTTTAACCTTTATGCCTGCAGTCTGAGTATATTCCTGATCCATTACCACTGATTTGCTTCGGAAGAATCAATTGAGTGTGAATGATTCGACTAAAGAGATCAGAAATTTGAGCTTTGGAATCCTGAAAATCCTAAATATTATTACAATATCAGAGAATTCCAATTGTTACCACTTTAGGCGCGTCAATTCGACCAGTATTGTTCTTTTCCGATTCTTCAATGGATTTCTCAAGTAATTTTATTCTTTCTTGTATATTCTTTAAATTATCGCTCCCAAGACTCGATTGAAGTGATTTTACACGCTCAAAATTATATTATATAATATTACATGATTTTACATTATTTTTTTTTACTATTTATTATATTACATATATTAGGAATTATTTTTATTCTTGATGAACCTTTTCTAGCACATTCATGAGCTCGTTATTTTTGTCCTCAAAATAAGCGAACGGCATTCTTTTCCATTGAGCTCCCGTAGTTTTTCTGCAAAGGTTACATTTTAATTAATGTCATAAATGTCAGATGAAAACATTCGAAGCGTATTGAATTCTCCATTTGATCCTAATCGAAATTGGAAAGATGAATCGAACCATCCACTTCTATACCATTCTTGCAATTCCTTCTCACTGAAGGGTCCTCTAAAAAACAAAACAAACTTTATATATACTTAAATCTGTTTGCGCACAACTCAAGATTACTATTATGAAAAGCTACCGCACTCATCCATTTTAGGATCGGGGTAGATTTTTTTAATGTAAAAATATTCCATTACAAGCGTCTAGCGAAATAGTAACACAACTTGCTAGTAAAATTGTAATGAAAAATTGATTTATAAACTGACTTACTTCAATGTATGATGTTTATCGTAAAAGAACCATTGAGATTGTTTCATACTAAAAGAAATACGAATGTTTATTGAATATAAATTTTAAAAAGCCACCAATAGCGAAAACTGTATTTTTCTTCAAACAAAAAAAAACAGCCAAAGAGTCATTAGCTTGAATTGCATAAAGTCGAGGTCAAGAATAGGCAGAGGAGGGCGATATAGATAGTACACACCAGTGAGAGAGTGTGGAGAGAAAGCGTCGCTTGATCGGTTAGTGTAGACGCCACACAACGATTACTGTAGCAATTGTGGCTTTATTTAATTTTTTGCGAAGTCACTGTAGGGATTCTTCCATGTGCAGAGTAAAATGATATAAAGATGACTGACACAAATGAGAACGTAAACATTATATTTATCATAAAGAATAACAATGAAACGATCGTCAATCTTATAATTAGTAAGTGAAAGGAAGCAAAAATTAAAGAAAGAAAGAGCGATCATCTCGAATGGTATCGATTGATTTCCTAGTTATACCGTTGATTTTCTGCGTAGTAATATACACTTTTTTACATTTTTTTTGTTTTTTTTCTGGAAAAAAAAGATTTTGATTTTTTTTAGTGGTGCAAACATTTTTTTTAGAGAGATGACATATGTCAAAGAGATTTATAATTTTGATACACGGAGATGACATATGTCAAAGATATTTATAATTTTGATAGACGGAGATGACATATGTCAAAGAAATTTATAATTTTGATAGACGGAGATGGCATATGTCAAAATATTTATAATTTTGATACATGGAGATGACATATGTCAAAGATATTTATAATTTTGATACACGGAGATGACATATGTCAAAGATATTTATAATTTTGATAGACGGAGATGACATATGTCAAAGAAATTTATAATTTTGATAGACGGAGATGGCATATGTCAAAATATTTATAATTTTGATACATGGAGATGACATATGTCAAAGATATTTATAATTTTGATAGACGGAGATGACATATGTCAAAGAAATTTATAATTTTGATAGACGGAGATGGCATATGTCAAAGAAATTTATAATTTTGATAGACGGAAATGACATATGTCATAGATATTTATAATTTTTATAGACGGAGATGACATATGTCAAAGATTTTTATAATTTTGATACACGGAGATGACATATGTCAAAGAGATTTATCAGTTTGATGGTCGGAGATGATATATGTCAAAGAGATTTATCAGTTTGATAGTCGGAGATGGCATATGTCAAAGATATTTATCAGTTTGATGCACGGAGATGACATGTGTCAAAGAGATTTATCAGCTTGATAGACAGATATGACAAATGTCATAAATTTCTCCACAATGCTTAATTACTGCAAGCGCTTGCATTTAAGTAACTTTGATTGGTCAAACAAATGCTTACCTTAAATTTTTTGAAGTGAGTAAAGGATACCATATGTCGATAATATTGGTTGCGATCTTCAGAATAATATTGACATGTATTACAAACGGTATACTGTAAGCATTAAATCATTATTAAAAAACAACTTTATATTATATAAATATTAACAGCAGTGTTTTAGTAACAATTTGAGAATAATGATGTTTCCCCCTTATCCCTCTCTCGCTTTTTACCCCACATGCTCTCATTTACTTGTTCTTCCAACAAAAAATATCTTTTGATGTGTGATAAATTAAATTAATTTAAAATTCGTACCCCAATCTTTGAAAATTCATTGATATCGTCCATCATAGATTCTCCTATTTGTCCTCTGAATTGGCCAAATGGATATAGCGATATGCCCTCACGTCCTATCAATACCAGAAAGACTACATAATTTAAATTTCAAAACGAGATTTTACGATTGAGCATGTAAAATCATTACAGCCTTTCTCAACATACTATTTCTCGTAACCTTAATCACATAGCTTCGTTAAATGTTTAGGACATAATTTAACGGTTGCATGGTGCTGACGCAAGCTTAGAACGCAAGTCTATTTCGTGCAAATGTGCCACACCTTTCTGGGATTTGTTTGTAAGCATATTCATCTAATATTGTCGGAATGTTTCGAGCATGTAAAAAAACAAGTTTGCGATCGGATATCCGGATCGCCCTATAGCGACTTTTTGTTGCATAGGCATGCATGTAATTATTCCACACTAACATTGGTCGCTGCACTTTTTTTTGGTGAAAATCGAGTTTTCAAAGTTCGAGAACCCGCCACATCTGTGTTTCAAGGACCCAGCCCAAATGAATGCCCACTTTGTGGTACGGGGCCATGGGGGTTCCACAAAAAATTTTGAGCCAAATCGGTGAGGTCGATGTCCGGCAATACCTAGAATCTCACTGAGCAGGTGTCATAAGATTTTGAGAAATCCATTTCGGCCTAGAGGCTTGTTATTAAGATGTCGAAAAATATTCAAACGCATCTGAAATAAAATATGCACTCACAATGCCGTCTCGTGTCTACAAATATCGATCGGAATTTTGAGTAGAATGATATTTTCCATTTCTATACTATGTTTAAAAAAATTGTACTTATTCTCTGTTGTTTTTCATTCAGACTGTTTAACAATATCATCGTGTATTTAGGATCCTTTTCCTTGTGAACCCAACCGTCGAAGGATTTCTGTCCTTCTATATTGAGCATTTCTTCCTCTTTTCTCCATCTGAAATCTGTTAATGTAGCGATCAAACTAAGATTCATGACCTACCGAATGATCTCATCTTTAAACTCTTTCTCGAATATTTCTGTGATATCAATTGGCATGGCTGTAGGACCACCGATCGCCTTTAACACTTCATTATAGAAAAAAAAGTATCTTCATTATCAAAATAACATTTAGAAAATCGCTTAAAATAAGTAACTGGAACTACTTTTCAGGAGTTCGTTCTATAATAACAATAAACTCAATTCACAAACATTTGGTGATTCTTCGAGAACCCAGTGTAATTCCTCAACGATATGCAGAATAAACTGTCTCGGGTTGCTTGCATGAATATCGCAACGAGCACATACTACTCCCTATAAAGAAACAAGAAATGAACATCAGGAGTTCCCACTCATTAACCCCTTTGTTAAAGGGACACCTCGAGCTAATTTGAAGCTCTCCACTCTGGCCACACTCTCTTGCTTTCTTTGTCTGCGAGTGAGTGTTCTATTGTCACAGCGGACAGTGAAATTAGCTTGTGCCGTGCCTTTAACATGGGGGGCTCAACCAATGTTGTTCCATTTTCTTCGCGATCTCGTTTCTTCATATTTCCAGCGTGGACGCTTACGTGAGGCAAATTTAAGGATATTTTCCGTAGCGGCAATGTAAAAACATATGTTCAGAAATACAGAAATGTAACAGCCAATGAATGCTATACCCTCTATTCCAGAATTTTCTATCCATTTAATAATGATTACCAAATCAATTAAAATTTTAAAAAAAATTTGCATTATCTTCATAAATTATTCTAAAAAATTCTTCTGCAGTACACTTCTCAGGGAAGTTGATGAATGGATGTTTCAATTTGTGCTCTTTCACCTTTTCGGAATCTGTAAAGTGGAAGATTCATGGATGGACATCGCTAGCGGCAAGACCCAGACGATTTTGGCACTCAGTTGACCCGATTTTCCCAAAACTCACTCATAAAAATGAAATATCCAAGTGATTCGAATTGATGTACGATAGAAAAGGATTCTTTATCTCATATGCCGTTATTCTGCACGAATCAAGTAATTGAAACAACTAAATAATGCGTGCAAAATAAAGGCTTATGAGGTTAAGTTCCCATCATCCTTGCATGAACTTAGTGTTGAATGTAGGTGGCGGATTTGGATTCTCATAATTCCTCCACATACGTACACACGAACTATTCTTTCGACTGACGCTGGTTTCATCTAATTGTTAGCGTTGTCTTGGTCTTTGATCTTTGCCATTATCCCTAAGATACACAGTACCCTTTCTACCGTGCGCCAATTCGAATTAAATAAAAATATTATATTTATATATTCCTATGCTCTATTTTTTGCCTCCGACCCACCCGGGGGAGATGGGGAAGTGGGGAAGTGGGGAGATGGGGAGATGGGGAGATGGGGAAGTGGGGAAGTGGGGAGATGGGGAAGTGGGGAGATGGGGAAGTGGGGAGATGGGGAAGTGGGGAAGTGGGGAGATGGGGAGATGGGGAGATGGGGAAGTGGGGAGATGGGGAGATGGGGAGATGGGGAGATGGGGAGATGGGGAGATGGGGAAGTGGGGAAGTGGGGAGATGGGAAGTGGGGAAGTGGGGAGATGGGGAGATGGGGAGATGGGGAGATGGGGAGATGGGGAAGTGGGGAGATGGGGAAGTGGGGAGATGGGGAAGTGGGAGATGGGGAAGTGGGGAAGTGGGGAAGTGGGGAGATGGGGAGATGGGGAGATGGGGAGATGGGGAGTTGGGGAGATGGGAAAGTGGGGAGATGGGGAAGTGGGGAGATGGGGAAGTGGGGAGATGGGGAAGTGGGGAAGTGGGGAGATGGGGAGATGGGGAGATGGGGAGATGGGGAGATGGGGAGATGGGGAGATGGGGAGATGGGGAGATGGGGAAGTGGGGAAGTGGGGAGATGGGGGAAGTGGGGAAGTGGGGAGATGGGGGAAGTGGGGAAGTGGGGAGATGGGGAGATGGGGAAGTGGGGAAGAGGGGAGATGGGGAAGTGGGGAGATGGGGAAGTGGGGAGATGGGGAAGTGGGGAAGTGGGGAGATGGGGAGATGGGGAGATGGGGAGATGGGGAAGTGGGGAGATGGGGAGATGGGGAGATGGGGAGATGGGGAGATGGGGAGATGGGGAGATGGGGAAGTGGGGAAGTGGGGAGATGGGAAGTGGGGAAGTGGGGAGATGGGGAGATGGGGAGATGGGGAAGTGGGGAGATGGGGAGATGGGGAGATGGGGAGTTGGGGAGATGGGGAGATGGGGAAGTGGGGAGATGGGAAGTGGGGAAGTGGGGAGATGGGGAGATGGGGAGATGGGGAGATGGGGAGATGGGGAAGTGGGGAGATGGGGAGATGGGGAGATGGGGAGATGGGGAGATGGGGAAGTGGGGAGATGGGGAAGTGGGGAGATGGGGAAGTGGGAGATGGGGAAGTGGGGAAGTGGGGAAGTGGGGAGATGGGGAGATGGGGAGATGGGGAGATGGGGAGTTGGGGAGATGGGAAAGTGGGGAGATGGGGAAGTGGGGAGATGGGGAAGTGGGGAGATGGGGAAGTGGGGAAGTGGGGAGATGGGGAGATGGGGAGATGGGGAGATGGGGAGATGGGGAGATGGGGAGATGGGGAGATGGGGAAGTGGGGAAGTGGGGAGATGGGGGAAGTGGGGAAGTGGGGAGATGGGGGAAGTGGGGAAGTGGGGAGATGGGGAGATGGGGAAGTGGGGAAGAGGGGAGATGGGGAAGTGGGGAGATGGGGAAGTGGGGAGATGGGGAAGTGGGGAAGTGGGGAGATGGGGAGATGGGGAGATGGGGAGATGGGGATGGGGAGATGGGGAGATGGGGAGATGGGGAGATGGGGAGATGGGGAGATGGGGAAGTGGGGAAGTGGGGAGATGGGAAGTGGGGAAGTGGGGAGATGGGGAGATGGGGAGATGGGGAAGTGGGGAGATGGGGAGATGGGGAGATGGGGAGATGGGGAGATGGGGAGATGGGGAAGTGGGGAGATGGGGAAGTGGGGAAGTGGGGAGATGGGGAGATGGGGAGATGGGGAGATGGGGAGATGGGGAGATGGGGAGATGGGGAAGTGGGGAGATGGGGAAGTGGGGAAGTGGGGAAGTGGGGAGATGGGGAGATGGGGAGATGGGGAGATGGGGAGTTGGGGAGATGGGGAAGTGGGGAGATGGGGAAGTGGGGAGATGGGGAAGTGGGGAGATGGGGAAGTGGGGAAGTGGGGAGATGGGGAGATGGGGAGATGGGGAGATGGGGAGATGGGGAGATGGGGAGATGGGGAGATGGGGAGATGGGGAGATGGGGAGATGGGGAGATGGGGAGATGGGGAGATGGGGAGATGGGGAGATGGGGAGATGGGGAAGTGGGGAAGTGGGGAGATGGGAAGTGGGGAAGTGGGGAGATGGGGAGATGGGGAGATGGGGAGATGGGGAAGTGGGGAGATGGGGAGATGGGGAGATGGGGGGAAGTGGGGAGATGGGAAGTGGGGAAGTGGGGAGATGGGGAGATGGGGAGATGGGGAGATGGGGAGATGGGGAAGTGGGGAGATGGGGAAGTGGGGAGATGGGGAAGTGGGGAAGTGGGGAAGTGGGGAGATGGGGAGATGGGGAGATGGGGAGTTGGGGAGATGGGGAAAGTGGGGAGATGGGGAAGTGGGGAGATGGGGAAGTGGGGAGATGGGGAAGTGGGGAGATGGGGAAGTGGGGAAGTGGGGAGATGGGGAGATGGGGAGATGGGGAGATGGGGAGATGGGGAAGTGGGGAAGTGGGGAGATGGGGAGATGGGGAGATGGGGAGATGGGGAGATGGGGAGATGGGGAAGTGGGGAGATGGGGAAGTGGGGAGATGGGGAAGTGGGGAGATGGGGAAGTGGGGAAGTGGGGAGATGGGGAGATGGGGAGATGGGGAGATGGGGAGATGGGGAGATGGGGAGATGGGGAGATGGGGAGATGGGGAGATGGGGAGATGGGGAGATGGGGAGATGGGGAGATGGGGAAGTGGGGAAGTGGGGAGATGGGAAGTGGGGAAGTGGGGAGATGGGGAGATGGGGAGATGGGGAGATGGGGAAGTGGGGAGATGGGGAGATGGGGAGATGGGGAAGTGGGGAAGTGGGGAGATGGGAAGTGGGGAAGTGGGGAGATGGGGAGATGGGGAGATGGGGAGATGGGGAGATGGGGAGATGGGGAAGTGGGGAGATGGGGAAGTGGGGAGATGGGGAAGTGGGGAAGTGGGGAAGTGGGGAGATGGGGAGATGGGGAGATGGGGAGTTGGGGAGATGGGAAAGTGGGGAGATGGGGAAGTGGGGAGATGGGGAAGTGGGGAGATGGGGAAGTGGGGAAGTGGGGAGATGGGGAGATGGGGAGATGGGGAGATGGGGAGATGGGGAGATGGGGAGATGGGGAGATGGGGAGATGGGGAGATGGGGAGATGGGGAGATGGGGAGATGGGGAGATGGGGAGATGGGGAAGTGGGGAAGTGGGGAGATGGGGGAAGTGGGGAAGTGGGGAGATGGGGGAAGTGGGGAAGTGGGGAGATGGGGAGATGG
>CALSFV010000626.1:0-18180 GCA_943737045.1 Parapristionchus giblindavisi
GAGAGGGAGAGGGCGAGGGGGTAAAGAGAGGGAACGAAGGAAAGATGGAGAGGGAGGGAAGGAGAGGGGTTAAAGAGAGGGAACGGAGGAAAGATGGAGAGGGAGGGGAGGAAAGGGAGAGGGAGAGGAGGTAAAGGGAGGGAACGGAGGAAAGATGGAGAGGGAGGAAGGAGAGGGAGAGGGAGAGGGGGTAAAGAGAGGGAACGGGGGATGATGAAGAGGGAAGGAAGGATAGGGAGAGGGAGAGGAGGTAAAGGGAGGGAACGGGGGATGATGAAGAGGGAAGGAAGGATAGGGAGAGGGAGAGGAGGTAAAGGGAGGGAACGGAGGAAAGATGGAGAGGGAGGGAAGGAGAGCGAAAGGGAGAGGGGGTAAAGAGAGGCAACGGAGGAAAGACGGAGAGGGAGGGAAGGAGAGGGAGAGGGAGAAGGGGTAAAGAGAGGGAACGAAGGAAAGATGGAGAGGGAGGAAGGAGAGGGGTTAAAGAGAGGGAACGGAGGAAAGATGGAGAGGTAGGGGAGGAAAGGGAGAGGGAGAGGAGGTAAAGGGAGGGAACGGAGGAAAGATGGAGAGGGAGGTAAGGAGAGGGAGAGGGAGAGGGGGTAAAGAGAGGGAACGGAGGATAGATGGAGAGGGAGGGACGGAGAGGGAGAGGGCGAGGGGGTAAAGAGAGGGAACGAAGGAAAGATGGAGAGGGAGGGAAGGAGAGGGGTTAAAGAGAGGGAACGGAGGAAAGATGGAGAGGGAGGGGAGGAAAGGGAGAGGGAGAGGAGGTAAAGGGAGGGAACGGAGGAAAGATGGAGAGGGAGGAAGGAGAGGGAGAGGGAGAGGGGGTAAAGAGAGGGAACGGGGGATGATGAAGAGGGAAGGAAGGATAGGGAGAGGGAGAGGAGGTAAAGGGAGGGAACGGGGGATGATGAAGAGGGAAGGAAGGATAGTTAGAGGGAGAGGAGGTAAAGGGAGGGAACGGAGGAAAGATGGAGAGGGAGGGAAGGAGAGCGAAAGGGAGAGGGGGTAAAGAGAGGCTACGGAGGAAAGATGGAGAGGGAGGGAAGGAGAGGGAGAGAGAGAAGAGGTAAAGAGAGGGAACGAAGGAAAGATGGAGAGGGAGGGAAGGAGAGGGGTTAAAGAGAGGGAACGGAGGAAAGATGGAGAGGTAGGGGAGGAAAGGGAGAGGGAGAGGAGGTAAAGGGAGGGAACGGAGGAAAGATGGAGAGGGAGGGAAGGAGAGGGGTTAAAGAGAGGGAACGGAGGAAAGATGGAGAGGGAGGGGAGGAAAGGGAGAGGGAGAGGAGGTAAAGGGAGGGAACGGAGGAAAGATGGAGAGGGAGGTAAGGAGAGGGAGAGGGAGAGGGGGTAAAGGGAGGGAACGGAGGAAAGATGGAGAGGGAGGGAAGGAGAGGGGTTAAAGAGAGGGAACGGAGGAAAGATGGAGAGGGAGGGGAGGAAAGGGAGAGGGAGAGGAGGTAAAGGGAGGGAACGGAGGAAAGATGGAGAGGGAGGTAAGGAGAGGGAGAGGGAGAGGGGGTAAAGAGAGGGAACGGAGGAAAGATGGAGAGGGAGGAAGGAGAGGGAGAGGGATAGGGGGTAAAGAGAGGGAACGGGGGAAGACGAAGAGGGAGGGAAGGAGAGGGAGAGGGAGAAGGGGTAAAGAGAGGGAACGAAGGAAAGATGGAGAGGGAGGGAAGGAGAGGGAGAAGGGTTAAAGAGAGGGAACGGAGGAAAGATGAAGAGGGAGGGGAGGAAAGGGAGAGGGAGAGGAGGTAAAGGGAGGGAACGGAGGAAAGATGGAGAGGGAGGGAAGGAGAGCGAAAGGGAGAGGGGGTAAAGAGAGGCAACGGAGGAAAGATGGAGAGGGAGGGAAGGAGAGGGAGAGAGAGAAGAGGTAAAGAGAGGGAACGAAGGAAAGATGGAGAGGGAGGGAAGGAGAGGGGTTAAAGAGAGGGAACGGAGGAAAGATGGAGAGGTAGGGGAGGAAAGGGAGAGGGAGAGGAGGTAAAGGGAGGGAACGGAGGAAAGATGGAGAGGGAGGTAAGGAGAGGGAGAGGGAGAGGGGGTAAAGGGAGGGAACGGAGGAAAGATGGAGAGGGAGGGAAGGAGAGGGGTTAAAGAGAGGGAACGGAGGAAAGATGGAGAGGGAGGGGAGGAAAGGGAGAGGGAGAGGAGGTAAAGGGAGGGAACGGAGGAAAGATGGAGAGGGAGGTAAGGAGAGGGAGAGGGAGAGGGGGTAAAGGGAGGGAACGGAGGAAAGATGGAGAGGGAGGGAAGGAGAGGGGTTAAAGAGAGGGAACGGAGGAAAGATGGAGAGGGAGGGGAGGAAAGGGAGAGGGAGAGGAGGTAAAGGGAGGGAACGGAGGAAAGATGGAGAGGGAGGTAAGGAGAGGGAGAGGGAGAGGGGGTAAAGAGAGGGAACGGAGGAAAGATGGAGAGGGAGGAAGGAGAGGGAGAGGGATAGGGGGTAAAGAGAGGGAACGGGGGAAGACGAAGAGGGAGGGAAGGAGAGGGAGAGGGAGAAGGGGTAAAGAGAGGGAACGGAGGAAAGATGAAGAGGGAGGGAAGGAGAGGGAGAGGGAGAGGGGTAAAGGGAGGGAACGGAGGAAAGATGGAGAGGAAGGTAAGGAGAGGGAGAGGGAGAGGGGGTAAAGAGAGGGAACGAAGGAAAGATGGAGAGGGAGGAAGGAGAGGGAGAGGGAGAGGGGGGGGGGGTAAAGAGAGGGAACGGGGGAAAGATGGAGAGGGAGGGGAGGAAAGGGAGAGGGAGAGGAGGAAAAGGGAGGGAACGGAGGAAATATGGAGAGGGAGGGAAGGAGAGGGAGAGGGAGAGGGGGTAAAGGGAGGGAACGGAGGAAATATGGAGAGGGAGGGAAGGAGAGGGAGAGGGAGAGGGGGGTAAAGGGAGGGAACGGAGGAAAGATGGAGAGGAAGGTAAGGAGAGGGAGAGGGAGAGGGGGTAAAGAGAGGGAACGAAGGAAAGATGGAGAGGGAGGAAGGAGAGGGAGAGGGAGAGGGGGGGGGGGGTAAAGAGAGGGAACGGGGGAAAGATGGAGAGGGAGGGGAGGAAAGGGAGAGGGAGAGGAGGTAAAGGGAGGGAACGGAGGAAAGATGGAGAGGGAGGTAAGGAGAGGGAGAGGGAGAGGGGGTAAAGAGAGGGAACGGAGGAAAGATGGAGAGGGAGGAAGGAGAGGGAGAGGGAGAGGGGGTAAAGAGAGGGAACGGGGGAAGATGAAGAGGGAAGGAAGGATAGGGAGAGGGAGAAGAGGTAAAGGGAGGGAACGGAGGAAAGATGGAGAGGGAGGGAAGGAGAGCGAAAGGGAGAGGGGGTAAAGAGAGGCAACGGAGGAAAGATGGAGAGGGAGGGACGGAGAGGGAGAGGGCGAGGGGGTAAAGAGAGGGAACGAAGGAAAGATGGAGAGGGAGGGAAGGAGAGGGGTTAAAGAGAGGGAACGGAGGAAAGATGGAGAGGGAGGGGAGGAAAGGGAGAGGGAGAGGAGGTAAAGGGAGGGAATGGAGGAAAGATGGAGAGGGAGGAAGGAGAGGGAGAGGGAGAGGGGGTAAAGAGAGGGAACGGGGGATGATGAAGAGGGAAGGAAGGATAGGGAGAGGGAGAGGAGGTAAAGGGAGGGAACGGGGGATGATGAAGAGGGAAGGAAGGATAGGGAGAGGGAGAGGAGGTAAAGGGAGGGAACGGAGGAAAGATGGAGAGGGAAGGAAGGATAGGGAGAGGGAGAGGAGGTAAAGGGAGGCAACGGAGGAAAGATGGAGAGGGAGGGAAGGAGAGGGAGAGGGAGAAGGGGTAAAGAGAGGGAACGAAGGAAAGATGGAGAGGGAGGGAAGGAGAGGGGTTAAAGAGAGGGAACGGAGGAAAGATGGAGAGGTAGGGGAGGAAAGGGAGAGGGAGAGGAGGTAAAGGGAGGGAACGGAGGAAAGATGGAGAGGGAGGTAAGGAGAGGGAGAGGGAGAGGGGGTAAAGAGAGGGAACGGAGGATAGATGGAGAGGGAGGAAGGAGAGGGAGAGGGAGAGGGGGTGAAGAGAGGGAACGGGGGAAGATGAAGAGGGAAGGAAGGATAGGGAGAGGGAGAGGAGGTAAAGGGAGGGAACGGAGGAAAGATGGAGAGGGAGGGAAGGAGAGCGAAAGGGAGAGGGGGTAAAGAGAGGCAACGGAGGAAAGATGGAGAGGGAGGGAAGAAGAGGGAGAGGGCGAGGGGGTAAAGAGAGGGAACGAAGGAAAGATGGAGAGGGAGGGAAGGAGAGGGGTTAAAGAGAGGGAACGGAGGAAAGATAGAGAGGGAGGGGAGGAAAGGGAGAGGGAGAGGAGGTAAAGGGAGGGAACGGAGGAAAGATGGAGAGGGAGGTAAGGAGAGGGAGAGGGAGAGGGGGTAAAGGGAGGGAACGGAGGAAAGATGGAGAGGGAGGGAAGGAGAGGGGTAAAAGAGAGGGAACGGAGGAAAGATGGAGAGGGAGGGGAGGAAAGGGAGAGGGAGAGGAGGTAAAGGGAGGGAACGGAGGAAAGATGGAGAGGGAGGTAAGGAGAGGGAGAGGGAGAGGGGGTAAAGGGAGGGAACGGAGGAAAGATGGAGAGGGAGGGAAGGAGAGGGGTTAAAGAGAGGGAACGGAGGAAAGATGGAGAGGGAGGGGAGGAAAGGGAGAGGGAGAGGAGGTAAAGGGAGGGAACGGAGGAAAGATGGAGAGGGAGGTAAGGAGAGGGAGAGGGAGAGGGGGTAAAGAGAGGGAACGGAGGAAAGATGGAGAGGGAGGAAGGAGAGGGAGAGGGAGAGGGGGTAAAGAGAGGGAACGGGGGAAGACGAAGAGGGAGGGAAGGAGAGGGAGAGGGAGAAGGGGTAAAGAGAGGGAACGAAGGAAAGATGGAGAGGGAGGGAAGGAGAGGGAGAGGGAGAGGGAGAAGGGGTAAAGAGAGGGAACGAAGGAAAGATGGAGAGGGAGAGGGGGTAAAGAGAGGGAACGGAGGAAAGATGGAGAGGGAGGGAAGGAGAGGGAGAGGGAGAGGGGGTAAAGAGAGGGAACGGAGGAAAGATGGAGAGGGAGGGAAGGAGAGGGAGAAGGGTTAAAGAGAGGGAACGGAGGAAAGATGAAGAGGGAGGGAAGGAGAGGGAGAGGGAGAGGGGGTAAAGGGAGGGAACGGAGGAAAGATGGAGAGGAAGGTAAGGAGAGGGAGAGGGAGAGGGGGTAAAGAGATGGAACGAAGGAAAGATGGAGAGGGAGGAAGGAGAGGGAGAGGGAGAGGAGGGGGGGTAAAGAGAGGGAACGGGGGAAAGATGGAGAGGGAGGGGAGGAAAGGGAGAGGGAGAGGAGGAAAAGGGAGGGAACGGAGGAAAGATGGAGAGGGAGGTAAGGAGAGGGAGAGGGAGAGGGGGTAAAGAGAGGGAACGGAGGAAAGATGGAGAGGGAGGGAAGGAGAGGGAGAGGGTGAGGGGGTAAAGAGAGGGAACGAAGGAAAGATGGAGAGGGAGGGAAGGAGAGGGGTTAAAGAGAGGGAACGGAGGAAAGATGGAGAGGGAGGGGAGGAAAGGGAGAGGGAGAGGAGGTAAAGGGAGGGAACGGAGGAAAGATGGAGAGGGAGGTAAGGAGAGGGAGAGGGAGAGGGGGTAAAGAGAGGGAACGGAGGAAAGATGGAGGGAGGAAGGAGAGGGAGAGGGAGAGGGGGTAAAGAGAGGGAACGGGGGAAGATGAAGAGGGAAGGAAGGATAGGGAGAGGGAGAAGGGGTAAAGAGAGGGAACGAAGGAAAGATGGAGAGGGAGGGAAGGAGAGGGAGAGGGAGAGGGAGAAGGGGTAAAGAGAGGGAACGAAGGAAAGATGGAGAGGGAGAGGGGTTAAAGAGAGTAAACGGAGGAAAGATGGAGAGGGAGAGAAGGAGAGGGAGAGGGCGAGGGGGTAAAGAGAGGGAACGAAGGAAAGATGGAGAGGGAGGGAAGGAGAGGGGTTAAAGAGAGGGAACGGAGGAAAGATGGAGAGGGAGGGGAGGAAAGGGAGAGGGAGAGGAGGTAAAGGGAGGGAACGGAGGAAAGATGGAGAGGGAGGTAAGGAGAGGGAGAGGGAGAGGGGGTAAAGGGAGGGAACGGAGGAAAGATGGAGAGGGAGGGAAGGAGAGGGGTTAAAGAGAGGGAACGGAGGAAAGATGGAGAGGGAAGGGAGGAAAGGGAGAGGGAGAGGAGGTAAAGGGAGGGAACGGAGGAAAGATGGAGAGGGAGGGAAGGAGAGCGAAAGGGAGAGGGGGTAAAGAGAGGCAACGGAGGAAAGATGGAGAGGGAGGGAAGGAGAGGGAGAGGGCGAGGGGGTAAAGAGAGGGAACGAAGGAAAGATGGAGAGGGAGGGAAGGAGAGGGGTTAAAGAGATGGAACGGAGGAAAGATGGAGAGGGAGGGGAGGAAAGGGAGAGGGAGAGGAGGTAAAGGGAGGGAACGGAGGAAAGATGGAGAGGGAGGTAAGGAGAGGGAGAGGGAGAGGGAGTAAAGGGAGGGAACGGAGGAAAGATGGAGAGGGAGGGAAGGAGAGGGGTTAAAGAGAGGGAACGGAGGAAAGATGGAGAGGGAGGGGAGGAAAGGGAGAGGGAGAGGAGGTAAAGGGAGGGAACGGAGGAAAGATGGAGAGGGAGGTAAGGAGAGGGAGAGGGAGAGGGGGTAAAGAGAGGGAACGGAGGAAAGATGGAGAGGGAGGAAGGAGAGGGAGAGGGAGAGGGGGGTAAAGAGAGGGAACGGGGGAAGACGCGGCGGAGGGGGTTGCGTCGTATGCACGTAAGGTAAATGTAACGATGCTTAAGTGATGGCCTCCTTGGTGGCTTGCATTACGACTTCTGTCTCAGCTCCGGAGTGCGCACCAGCGTTACACGAAACATAGTCAATTAAATACGAAGGGTTTCCGTAGCTAAACGAAAATGGAATAAGTATACATGATCAATTTGCAGATTTAAACTCTCACCATGTTCGCACATTCTTGTTGACAAGGAAAGACGC
This sequence comes from Parapristionchus giblindavisi, assembly GCA_943737045.1. Lineage (NCBI taxonomy): Eukaryota > Metazoa > Nematoda > Chromadorea > Rhabditida > Diplogasteridae > Parapristionchus > Parapristionchus giblindavisi. The sequence goes on from CALSFV010000626.1 coordinate 6,970, forward strand.
AGAAATTGAGAGTGCGGTCAATGAGGAGAGGTCCAGAGAGCAAAAAGGCAAGGTTCAAAGATGAAGTTAGAACTGGGACTTACTCGAAGACGAAGAGAAGAGGGCGGTACGACCGAAAAGAAAAGGCGAAATGAATAAGAATGAGAACATGCAGTACATGATAATCATATATAAATTGTATGACAATGGATGAAGGACTAGAATGATATGCAAATGCACAAAGAAAGTTCAAAGATTAGCGGTGGTCGACAATCTTGAGAGAGAAGGGTAAAAAGTAGAAGAAGACAGAGAGAGAGAGAGTCTGAACAATTTTAGCGAAGAATACCTAGAAGAATAGATGAAAGTGCACTAATATTTTGTATATCTCAGTATGAACCTCCATAGCATTTGTTTGACTCAGTGTGATCGATTGTTTAAATAATATTTGTGTTTTTTTCCTCATTTTTGTTTCCCAGCACTTTTTTTCCAGTACAGACACCAGAAAGTATATATTTACATCGATTCAACCTCCGATGAACCGTTCATGAGAGAAACGTTCACAAAAAATAAAATTGATAAGATTATGATTAGTGCACTCCTAATCGATTAATGGCCTCTTCATTTCACGCACTATTTCTTTACCATTATTGCACAGACATGCACTCTTTCATCATTTCTCTCCCACATCATTGCCATTCTCATTCTCCATTCATTCTTACTTGGTTCAGGAATGCAGTCTCGACGTTCTGAGAAGACTGGTAAGAAGTCGGTAAGTGAAGCCCTGTCTAGATATTTCCAAGGTTCTGAACTGGTAAATTCAGGTAAACCAGTCGAAGAAAGGTACGAACAAGGAAAGGAAGAAGGCAACGACTAGTCATAAGGGCAAAACTAGTAAAGTGTCCCGAGTAGGAACGAAGCCGTCCACTAAGGTACGTTTATAACTTTTTATTATTTCGTCTTCGTCCAAAATATATATATTTTTAAAATTTTTTAAATGTATTTAAATTACCGTTCTAAGTAAAATATATATTCTAGCGTTCTGCAAATATTAGTGTAGAATATTTTGCAATTATCTCAACGGGACATTTCAGAATAGTATAAAGAAGAAGAGTGATGCACAGCCCACCAATGGCTACGCACTCCGCTCCAAAGGTCCTCCTCCCGAATCTGTGGTAATGGTTTTTATGATAATCAGCTATGCAATTAATCTTTTCAAAAATCATCAAAAGCATCTATTTCATTTATCGCTCAACCATTGTTCTTTTTTTTTGACGCAAGTCCTCAAACGTCAAAGGCAAAGGACGGATCGAATGCAGTTAATGATAAAATAGCACAATCTACTCCAAAGGTATTAATTTCACTCTTCCGAGCTGTGAATTCGTAGTTTTGTTTAAAATCAAATTGGATTAACCAATATTTTTGAAATATCTTTCAAAAAACTCTTCTGTTTGGTAGATCCCAAGTGTTGACGCTAGAGAGGAGCGCGGTGCAAATCGTCAGAAGAAGAATATTTCAAAGGATGATGACAACAGTCTTGGGAGCTATGTGAGTATTTCTTAAGATAAGCACCGAATTTTGATGTCACTCTCCGGTCCGATCACGTTTTTTATTTGTCTGTATGTCTGTACGGCCATGATCAGAACGGAGAGCGGAGAGATTTTTTTAAATATTAATTCTTATTAGTTTTATCACATTACAAATATGTTTTAAAGCGTGATAGTAAAATCGAGTCTACCGCACCTCCGACATCGAAGCAGTCCAAGGTATTTTTTCGTCGTCTAAATTATCGTTGGCATTTAATCTTTGAATTTATTCTTTCATCTTTTCAGGAATCGGATAGACCCAAAAATGCTCCGACATCTACTGACAAGAAGAATCGAAAAGAATAGGAGCCTACAGTCGATAAATTGGATCTGGCATCAATTAAATTATATGTGAACCCATCGGATAAAATTGGTTTCCTTATTCGTTTGTATAATATGAATGAACTACATATCACGCCTGTCACGAGAGAATCGAGCTGAGCATGGGAAAAAGCGAAAATGGTGAAATGAGTTAGGACCAATTTTGCATATCTCTAGGCATGCCCTACCAGCCCCCAAAGTCTTATTATGCAATTTTCATTTTAGGGCTCAATACACCGGTTCGGTAAGGCGAGGTTCCAACTTTGAGCTCGAATTTCTTTCTTCTGGTGCGTTTTAGTGAAAAGTGTTACAAGAGTGACCCCCGCTATTTTTTCGAGCTCTATCGATCTAAACAAACCAGAGGTCATGAAAATTCCTTTGAACAGAGCTACACTTCGTAGCAAATAACTCAAAAATTTAGGAAAAGGGGGTGCTCTTCTTCCAGTATGTTATTAAGTTTTTCATGCGCTTTCTAATGAGGGGCTTACGAAAAAAATACGTTAATGCGTTCGTATGGTTCATCCTCTTGGAAATTTTCAGATGACTTGAAGTCATTTTCGCCCTCCTACAATCTCTCGTTTCACACACTCTCTCGCCGGAGAGTGAAAGAAATAGAGGGAAGAGAAAGGGAGAAAACGATATAATTCATTCCGCACTGCGCGCTCGAGACCGTGCGGTGTAGAATGGCATGGAATGGAATGAAAAGGAATGGGCGAGAGAGTGTGTAAAACGAGAGTGTGGGAGGGTGAAAATGACTTCAAATCATCTGGAAATTTCCAAGGGGATGAACCATACGAACGCATTAACGTATTTTTTTCATACGCCCCTCATTAGAAAGCGCATGAAAAACTTAATAACATACTGGAAGAAGAGCACCCCCTTTTCCTAAATTTTTGAGTTATTTGCTACGAAGTGTAGCTCTGTTCAAAGGAATTTTCATGACCTCTGGTTTGTTTAGATCGATAGAGCTCGAAAAAATAGCGGGGGTCACTCTTGTAACACTTTTCACTAAAACGCACCAGAAGAAAGAAATTCGAGCTCAAAGTTGGAACCTCGCCTTACCGAACCGGTGTATTGAGCCCTAAAATGAAAATTGCATAATAAGACTTTGGGGGCTGGTAGGGCATGCCTAGAGATATGCAAAATTGGTCCTAACTCATTTCACCATTTTCGCTTTTTCCCATTTATTGTTAATTTAGCTCGATTCTCTCGTGACAGGCGTGATATTAATGGAATGAATGCACATTGAACATACTCATACAGGAATAGAATATTACAAATACATTTCTCCATATCAGCTGTTCTTCATTAGCGTATCAATTTCTTCGTTCGTGCATAGTTATATTTAAGTTTAGCTACATGTCTACAATCCTCCCCTTCTTTTACAGTAAACAGCTTCCCATTCCACAAAATTTCTTCAATTCGAACCATCCCCACCCATCATCAATCTCTGGTTCTCGGAGCAGTGTCAATCTGGTCATCCAGTCCTTCGATGTTCGAATATTCAATCAGTGCATCAGCTCTTCCCTGGCGGGATATACAGGTTTTTTGGGAAAACTCCAGAAAATATACGCGGATTTGTATTATATTACGATTCAAGATCAGTGGTCTTATTATAAACAAATGAAGAACTATTCATAAATGCTTGAAATAATAAAATATAAAGAGCATAGTTAGATATATTTACCATAAATGATTAGACAAATCTTATTTCGTTTGTTTCATGTGCCGATTGCCGTTCCCTAGTGAAAACGAAAGGATGTGCAAGCGCATGCGCTTGCTGAGTGAAACGTGGCTACAAAAAGAGTACTATTTTTGAACTTAACGCGGTCGTTTTACCGATACTTGATGTGAAACTCACTGAAACAGAATTTACGATCTGTGACTCACGAGACGTTAGCGTATTGAGAGCGATTATCCATCAAGTGAAAAATGACAAAAAGGATTGGAGAGAATTTGAAGATGATTTCTTTTGCTGATCCTTTTCGGGGTTTGAACTTTCCTGCAGACCAACCGTTCCGATTGATTGTCCAAGCTCTTATCCACTGGACTTACTCACTTACTTAGTTACTTCGTAGATCCATCTTCAGCGGGCGGGCCGCTTGGAACACAATCCCTCAATATTTCTCTATTTCGAGGGCGTGTAGTCCAGTGCTTGTAGAATGCCCGTGGAGAAGAGGATCGGGTTGATCTCCCGGTGCTGTAGGGAATCTTCGTGTACTCATCGATTGAGTCTCTTCATCTGGCAGGGGGTCGTCCGGGTGATCGTATGAGGTCGGTTGAGGGGAACCACTGCGTGACACGAGTGGACCAGGGCTGTGCGGCATGACCATATTCTCGGCATACGGTATAACGGCCTATGCCGAATATTTTTTCGGCATATTTCGGCATAATTATCCAATTCCTTATTGTTCTGCTGGTTATCAACATTTCAATGTGTTATGAGAGAAACATTAAAAAAGCTACTCTAAAGATGTGTTAATCACTTTTAAAGATGCAGTTTCAGTACAACTTAAGTAAAAACGCTGAAAGTTTCAGTACAACTTAAGTAAAAACGCTTTTGAAATTTTTTTTATTTGCATACATTTTATATTGAAAAACGTATGAATAACTTAAGTTGTGCTATCTCTAGGTCCCTCAGATCCTGGTAATCTTTCCAATTTTTTCGAACTCTATCAATCAAGAACTAAGATAGCACACACTTGTAAAATGGGGCGAAATTTGTTTGCAATTTGTTTTTATATGAATACTATTGTTTCTGTTAAGTTATGTTTCTTTGTTATGTCGAATGTGAAACATAACTCACTCATAGGCTATGGCTAAAAAGAACTCTCTCCCTTCCCTTTCGGCCGCTGATAGTACATCTTTTTTTGATAATGCTAACAGTGTATAAACAACGTATACTGATGAGTTGAATCCGCTAATCATTCGAGCTAATTCAAAGCGTTCATGAATGCCCCTACATTTATGCTGATTCGGCTTACTGATTCTAATTTTAAAAAAATGTTTTATCCATTACAAAGAGTATCGACAAGAGATAGAGATGGTAAAGGGAGGGAACGGAGGAAAGATGGAGAGGGAGGTAAGGAGAGGGAGAGGGAGAGGGGGTAAAGAGAGGGAACGGAGGAAAGATGGAGAGGGAGGAAGGAGAGGGAGAGGGAGAGGGGGTAAAGAGAGGGAACGGGGGAAGACGAAGAGGGAGGGAAGGAGAGGGAGAGGGAGAAGGGGTAAAGAGAGGGAACGAAGGAAAGATGGAGAGGGAGGGAAGGAGAGGGAGAGGGAGAGGGAGAAGGGGTAAAGAGAGGGAACGAAGGAAAGATGGAGAGGGAGAGGGGGTAAAGAGAGGGAACGGAGGAAAGATGGAGAGGGAGGGAAGGAGAGGGAGAGGGAGAGGGGGTAAAGAGAGGGAACGGAGGAAAGATGGAGAGGGAGGGAAGGAGAGGGATAAGGGTTAAAGAGAGGGAACGGAGGAAAGATGAAGAGGGAGGGAAGGAGAGGGAGAGGGAGAGGGGGTAAAGGGAGGGAACGGAGGAAAGATGGAGAGGAAGGTAAGGAGAGGGAGAGGGAGAGGGGGTAAAGAGAGGGAACGAAGGAAAGATGGAGAGGGAGGAAGGAGAGGGAGAGGGAGAGGGGGGGGGGGTAAAGAGAGGGAACGGGGGAAAGATGGAGAGGGAGGGGAGGAAAGGGAGAGGGAGAGGAGGAAAAGGGAGGGAACGGAGGAAAGATGGAGAGGGAGGTAAGGAGAGGGAGAGGGAGAGGGGGTAAAGAGAGGGAACGGAGGAAAGATGGAGAGGGAGGGAAGGAGAGGGAGAGGGTGAGGGGGTAAAGAGAGGGAACGAAGGAAAGATGGAGAGGGAGGGAAGGAGAGGGGTTAAAGAGAGGGAACGGAGGAAAGATGGAGAGGGAGGGGAGGAAAGGGAGAGGGAGAGGAGGTAAAGGGAGGGAACGGAGGAAAGATGGAGAGGGAGGTAAGGAGAGGGAGAGGGGGAGGGGGTAAAGAGAGGGAACGGAGGAAAGATGGAGGGAGGAAGGAGAGGGAGAGGGAGAGGGGGTAAAGAGAGGGAACGGGGGAAGATGAAGAGGGAAGGAAGGATAGGGAGAGGGAGAAGGGGTAAAGAGAGGGAACGAAGGAAAGATGGAGAGGGAGGGAAGGAGAGGGAGAGGGAGAGGGAGAAGGGGTAAAGAGAGGGAACGAAGGAAAGATGGAGAGGGAGAGGGGTTAAAGAGAGTAAACGGAGGAAAGATGGAGAGGGAGAGAAGGAGAGGGAGAGGGCGAGGGTGTAAAGAGAGGGAACGAAGGAAAGATGGAGAGGGAGGGAAGGAGAGGGGTTAAAGAGAGGGAACGGAGGAAAGATGGAGAGGGAGGGGAGGAAAGGGAGAGGGAGAGGAGGTAAAGGGAGGGAACGGAGGAAAGATGGAGAGGGAGGTAAGGAGAGGGAGAGGGAGAGGGGGTAAAGGGAGGGAACGGAGGAAAGATGGAGAGGGAGGGAAGGAGAGGGGTTAAAGAGAGGGAACGGAGTAAAGATGGAGAGGGAAGGGAGGAAAGGGAGAGGGAGAGGAGGTAAAGGGAGGGAACGGAGGAAAGATGGAGAGGGAGGGAAGGAGAGCGAAAGGGAGAGGGGGTAAAGAGAGGCAACGGAGGAAAGATGGAGAGGGAGGGAAGGAGAGGGAGAGGGCGAGGGGGTAAAGGGAGGGAACGGAGGAAAGATGGAGAGGGAGGGAAGGAGAGGGGTTAAAGAGAGGGAACGGGGGAAGATGAAGAGGGAAGGAAGGATAGGGAGAGGGAGAGGAGGTAAAGGGAGGGAACGGAGGAAAGATGGAGAGGGAGGTAAGGAGAGGAAGAGGGAGAGGGGGTAAAGGGAGGGAGCGGAGGAAAGATGGAGAGGGAGGGAAGGAGAGGGGTTAAAGAGAGGGAACGGAGGAAAGATGGAGAGGGAGGGGAGGAAAGGGAGAGGGAGAGGAGGTAAAGGGAGGGAACGGAGGAAAGATGGAGAGGGAGGTAAGGAGAGGGAGAGGGAGAGGGGGTAAAGAGAGGGAACGGAGGAAAGATGGAGAGGGAGGAAGGAGAGGGAGAGGGAGAGGGGGTAAAGAGAGGGAACGGGGGAAGACGCGGCGGAGGGGGTTGCGTCGTATGCACGTAAGGTAAATGTAACGATGCTTAAGTGATGGCCTCCTTGGTGGCTTGCATTACGACTTCTGTCTCAGCTCCGGAGTGCGCACCAGCGTTACACGAAACATAGTCAATTAAATACGAAGGGTTTCCGTAGCTAAACGAAAATGGAATAAGTATACATGATCAATTTGCAGATTTAAACTCTCACCATGTTCGCACATTCTTGTTGACAAGGAAAGACGCAGAAATTGAGAGTGCGGTCAATGAGGAGAGGTCCAGAGAGCAAAAAGGCAAGGTTCAAAGATGAAGTTAGAACTGGGACTTACTCGAAGACGAAGAGAAGAGGGCGGTACGACCGAAAAGAAAAGGCGAAATGAATAAGAATGAGAACATGCAGTACATGATAATCATATATAAATTGTATGACAATGGATGAAGGACTAGAATGATATGCAAATGCACAAAGAAAGTTCAAAGATTAGCGGTGGTCGACAATCTTGAGAGAGAAGGGTAAAAAGTAGAAGAAGACAGAGAGAGAGAGAGTCTGAACAATTTTAGCGAAGAATACCTAGAAGAATAGATGAAAGTGCACTAATATTTTGTATATCTCAGTATGAACCTCCATAGCATTTGTTTGACTCAGTGTGATCGATTGTTTAAATAATATTTGTGTTTTTTTCCTCATTTTTGTTTCCCAGCACTTTTTTTCCAGTACAGACACCAGAAAGTATATATTTACATCGATTCAACCTCCGATGAACCGTTCATGAGAGAAACGTTCACAAAAAATAAAATTGATAAGATTATGATTAGTGCACTCCTAATCGATTAATGGCCTCTTCATTTCACGCACTATTTCTTTACCATTATTGCACAGACATGCACTCTTTCATCATTTCTCTCCCACATCATTGCCATTCTCATTCTCCATTCATTCTTACTTGGTTCAGGAATGCAGTCTCGACGTTCTGAGAAGACTGGTAAGAAGTCGGTAAGTGAAGCCCTGTCTAGATATTTCCAAGGTTCTGAACTGGTAAATTCAGGTAAACCAGTCGAAGAAAGGTACGAACAAGGAAAGGAAGAAGGCAACGACTAGTCATAAGGGCAAAACTAGTAAAGTGTCCCGAGTAGGAACGAAGCCGTCCACTAAGGTACGTTTATAACTTTTTATTATTTCGTCTTCGTCCAAAATATATATATTTTTAAAATTTTTTAAATGTATTTAAATTACCGTTCTAAGTAAAATATATATTCTAGCGTTCTGCAAATATTAGTGTAGAATATTTTGCAATTATCTCAACGGGACATTTCAGAATAGTATAAAGAAGAAGAGTGATGCACAGCCCACCAATGGCTACGCACTCCGCTCCAAAGGTCCTCCTCCCGAATCTGTGGTAATGGTTTTTATGATAATCAGCTATGCAATTAATCTTTTCAAAAATCATCAAAAGCATCTATTTCATTTATCGCTCAACCATTGTTCTTTTTTTTTGACGCAAGTCCTCAAACGTCAAAGGCAAAGGACGGATCGAATGCAGTTAATGATAAAATAGCACAATCTACTCCAAAGGTATTAATTTCACTCTTCCGAGCTGTGAATTCGTAGTTTTGTTTAAAATCAAATTGGATTAACCAATATTTTTGAAATATCTTTCAAAAAACTCTTCTGTTTGGTAGATCCCAAGTGTTGACGCTAGAGAGGAGCGAAATGCAAATCGTCAGAAGAAGAATATTTCAAAGGATGATGACAACAGTCTTGGGAGCTATGTGAGTATTTCTTAAGATAAGCACCGAATTTTGATGTCACTCTCCGGTCCGATCACGTTTTTTATTTGTCTGTATGTCTGTACGGCCATGATCAGAACGGAGAGCGGAGAGATTTTTTTAAATATTAATTCTTATTAGTTTTATCACATTACAAATATGTTTTAAAGCGTGATAGTAAAATCGAGTCTACCGCACCTCCGACATCGAAGCAGTCCAAGGTATTTTTTCGTCGTCTAAATTATCGTTGGCATTTAATCTTTGAATTTATTCTTTCATCTTTTCAGGAATCGGATAGACCCAAAAATGCTCCGACATCTACTGACAAGAAGAATCGAAAAGAATAGGAGCCTACAGTCGATAAATTGGATCTGGCATCAATTAAATTATATGTGAACCCATCGGATAAAATTGGTTTCCTTATTCGTTTGTATAATATGAATGAACTACATATCACGCCTGTCACGAGAGAATCGAGCTGAGCATGGGAAAAAGCGAAAATGGTGAAATGAGTTAGGACCAATTTTGCATATCTCTAGGCATGCCCTACCAGCCCCCAAAGTCTTATTATGCAATTTTCATTTTAGGGCTCAATACACCGGTTCGGTAAGGCGAGGTTCCAACTTTGAGCTCGAATTTCTTTCTTCTGGTGCGTTTTAGTGAAAAGTGTTACAAGAGTGACCCCCGCTATTTTTTCGAGCTCTATCGATCTAAACAAACCAGAGGTCATGAAAATTCCTTTGAACAGAGCTACACTTCGTAGCAAATAACTCAAAAATTTAGGAAAAGGGGGTGCTCTTCTTCCAGTATGTTATTAAGTTTTTCATGCGCTTTCTAATGAGGGGCTTACGAAAAAAATACGTTAATGCGTTCGTATGGTTCATCCTCTTGGAAATTTTCAGATGACTTGAAGTCATTTTCGCCCTCCTACAATCTCTCGTTTCACACACTCTCTCGCCGGAGAGTGAAAGAAATAGAGGGAAGAGAAAGGGAGAAAACGATATAATTCATTCCGCACTGCGCGCTCGAGACCGTGCGGTGTAGAATGGCATGGAATGGAATGAAAAGGAATGGGCGAGAGAGTGTGTAAAACGAGAGTGTGGGAGGGCGAAAATGACTTCAAATCATCTGGAAATTTCCAAGGGGATGAACCATACGAACGCATTAACGTATTTTTTTCATACGCCCCTCATTAGAAAGCGCATGAAAAACTTAATAACATACTGGAAGAAGAGCACCCCCTTTTCCTAAATTTTTGAGTTATTTGCTACGAAGTGTAGCTCTGTTCAAAGGAATTTTCATGACCTCTGGTTTGTTTAGATCGATAGAGCTCGAAAAAATAGCGGGGGTCACTCTTGTAACACTTTTCACTAAAACGCACCAGAAGAAAGAAATTCGAGCTCAAAGTTGGAACCTCGCCTTACCGAACCGGTGTATTGAGCCCTAAAATGAAAATTGCATAATAAGACTTTGGGGGCTGGTAGGGCATGCCTAGAGATATGCAAAATTGGTCCTAACTCATTTCACCATTTTCGCTTTTTCCCATTTATTGTTAATTTAGCTCGATTCTCTCGTGACAGGCGTGATATTAATGGAATGAATGCACATTGAACATACTCATACAGGAATAGAATATTACAAATACATTTCTCCATATCAGCTGTTCTTCATTAGCGTATCAATTTCTTCGTTCGTGCATAGTTATATTTAAGTTTAGCTACATGTCTACAATCCTCCCCTTCTTTTACAGTAAACAGCTTCCCATTCCACAAAATTTCTTCAATTCGAACCATCCCCACCCATCATCAATCTCTGGTTCTCGGAGCAGTGTCAATCTGGTCATCCAGTCCTTCGATGTTCGAATATTCAATCAGTGCATCAGCTCTTCCCTGGCGGGATATACAGGTTTTTTGGGAAAACTCCAGAAAATATACGCGGATTTGTATTATATTACGATTCAAGATCAGTGGTCTTATTATAAACAAATGAAGAACTATTCATAAATGCTTGAAATAATAAAATATAAAGAGCATAGTTAGATATATTTACCATAAATGATTAGACAAATCTTATTTCGTTTGTTTCATGTGCCGATTGCCGTTCCCTAGTGAAAACGAAAGGATGTGCAAGCGCATGCGCTTGCTGAGTGAAACGTGGCTACAAAAAGAGTACTATTTTTGAACTTAACGCGGTCGTTTTACCGATACTTGATGTGAAACTCACTGAAACAGAATTTACGATCTGTGACTCACGAGACGTTAGCGTATTGAGAGCGATTATCCATCAAGTGAAAAATGACAAAAAGGATTGGAGAGAATTTGAAGATGATTTCTTTTGCTGATCCTTTTCGGGGTTTGAACTTTCCTGCAGACCAACCGTTCCGATTGATTGTCCAAGCTCTTATCCACTGGACTTACTCACTTACTTAGTTACTTCGTAGATCCATCTTCA
>CALSFV010000627.1:0-18102 GCA_943737045.1 Parapristionchus giblindavisi
AAGGTTTTTGCGAGCATGTCTTCCGTACATTCGATACAGATAACAGTGGTTTCATTGATTTCAAGGTACATTCTCATTCTCATTCACATTCATTTGATCTATCAATTAACTATTCCATAATCATATCAATTAATGATTCTATTAAAGGAATTCTTATTGGCAATCAATGTGACATCATCTGGTACTCCTGAACAGAAATTGGAATGGGCATTCAGAATGTATGATATTGATGGAAATGGAACTATTGATGAAAAGGAAATGATTAAGATTATTGAGGTATGAACATTCATATTTACTTACTAGTCTATATATATATATATATATATATATATATATATATATTGTATGTACTATCAACTATCATATCATTCATTTCACTTCATATCATTCTCTCCTTTCTATCTTTCTTCATTCATTTCAAGTATATTCTAGTCCAAGTCAGACAAGTCAACATCTCTCTCCTTTCTATATCTTTAGTAGTAGTAGAGGGTGGATATCACTTACTCATGGGTGGGCCCAACTGTTCCTTTTCCCTCTCCCTCTCCCTCTCCCTCTCCCTCTCCCTCTCCCTCCACACCTTCTCCCTCTCCCTCTCCCTCCACACCTTCTCCCTCTCCCTCTCCCTCCACACCTTCTCCCTCTCCCTCAACACCTCGTCCCCCTTACGTCTCCTCTACTTCACATCTTGATATCTTTCGTACTAAGCCGATTACATGTCCCCTCCCCCCTCTCTCTCCTCTATCACTTATTAGATCAATCACTCTCTCCCTCTTATCACTCTTATCTCTCCCTCTCCTTCTTTCTCTCCCTTCTCTTCAATTTATTCTTGAATGACTCGGTTCATTTCACAACTTTGTAAGAGATACAAATGAGAAGAAGAGACGTCTCTCTCTTCTTCTTTCAATGTTTAGTCGTCATCTTTTTCGTGTCTCATAGATAGAATGGAGGAGAGAGAGGGGGGGGGAGGGAGAGGGGGGACAAGAGGGAGAGAGGGGGTGTATTCAAAGTAAGAGAGTATGTCTGGAGGGATGGAATAGAATATAGATACAAATAGTTGAGTCTAGTATCCATTTCTATTCCTTCTTCTTCATTTAAATGTGAGAAGACTCAAACTCTTCCTTACTATCAATAAATATTTCCTCTTATCTATCACCTCTCCCTCCCCTTCTCCCTCTCCCTCTCCCTCTCTCTTTCATTCCTTTCGCCTTCACTCTTATGCACAAATATGCTTCAACTCCCTTCCTTCCATCTCTATTCATTTTTAGAGTAGGAGAGGACAGAGAAAAGGGAATGGAATGGGATATGAATAGAGTAAAGTAGAGAGGGGGGGAAGGAAAGGGAGAGGGATGGACAGAGGGAGGGGGAGAGAGTGACGATATCACGCACAATTGCAAGGATAGGACTCGTGTTCTATGTAAGTAAGACATCAAATGGAATGAATGAATGAATGATAGTCAATAGTAGATGGATACTCATACTCATTCCATCCACTCTATCCATCAAACCATTCTCTCCCTCTCCCTCTCCCTCTCCCTCACTTGTAATCGGTCGAGGGATATTTTCATGTGTAGAAGCCTAGTGACGATGTGGTATGAGAAAAGGATGAAGAGAGAGAGGGAGAAGAGGGGAGATGTATATATGAATGGATAGAAGGTAAAAAGGAGAGGAACGATATCCATGGAAAAGAAAGACTAGATGAAATAGACACTGATGAATATGGAGATGATGATGACTTCATCCCCCTCCTCCTCCTCCTCCCCCCCTCTCTCTCTCCCTCTCCTCCCACATCTCTCCCTCTCTCTCTTCCTCCTCCCTCTCCCTCTCTCTCTTCCTACTCCCACCTCCCTCTCCCTCTCTCTCTTCCTACTCCCACCTCTCTCCCTCTCCCTAGTACTCTTTCTGCGTAATCTTCCATTGGAAAAGCGCCACTTTGGCAAATTTGTCCCTCCTTCCCTCTCCCTCTTCATTTTGTGACCATTTGTGAATGTGTGAAGATGGAGAGAATGGAATGGGAGGGGAGAGGGAGAGAGTAGATAGAGAGAGGGGGAGAGGGAGAGAGTAGATAGAGAGAGGGGGAGAGGGAGAGAGTAGATAGAGAGAGGGGGAGAGGGAGAGAGTAGATAGAGAGAGGGGGAGAGGGAGAGAGTAGATAGAGAGAGGGGGAGAGGGAGAGAGTAGATAGAGAGAGGGGGAGAGGGAGAGAGAGAGAGAGAGAGAGAGAGAGAGAGAGAGAGAGAGAGGGGGAGAGAGAGAGAGAATAGACATTTATGTGCTTTTCATAATTCATTCCTCTTCATCTCATTTGTTTATTACTACAAAACTGCTTCAAGTATATCCAAATAGTTCTTTCATAGTTACTATTACTCTAAGAGGACAATCAATATTCTATTTCATATTTGGAGATCTATCTATTTATCATGATATCAAAATGAATTAGAATATAGTGTATCAATTAAAAAAGAAAAGATTTCCATTGAAAGGCATAATCCAGATGATAAGAGATAGCTATAATATCTTATTTCCTATCCAAATACAACATTAATAAAAGAATAAATCAATTAATCGATATATTAAAGGCCATCTATGAGATGTTGGGACCGGAAGTGACCAAATCTGCAGATGATTCACCTAGGAAACGAGCTAAGATGATCTTTGAGAAGGTTTCTAACTTATCTATATCATTTCTCTTCTCTATTCAATATTCAAGGATAGATAATTTATATTGAAGTTATATACTTTTGGAATTAGAAGGAACTAGTATGACATATTAGACTTATACAATATCATAGGCTAAACTAAAGTCAAACTACGATCAATTTATTATATATGCTACAAGTGAAATTGATTGATTGATTCAGTCCATTGATTGTTTCTTACTATCGATTGATTGAAGTATTGATTGATATTGTATATTCAGATGGATGTGAACAATGACAAGGAGTTAACATTGAAGGAATTCGTAGACGGTTGTCTAGCTGATAAGGAACTATTCCAGATTCTAACCAACGAGGTTAAGAAGTAGTCCAATCCACTCAATCTATCTATCTTTATATATATATATATATATTCCTATATACATTGTGATTCATTCTATTCATTCCCTTCTTCTCTTCATAGTTAACAATATTCATCCGAGTGGTATATATTATGATATAGTCAGTCCCTCCCTATCTATCTATTCATTCAATCAATCAATCCTTCTTATATGCCATCAGCAATCAATTAATTGCATTCAATGTTGTAGTAGTCTCAGTTCAATTCAGTTATTCCTTATTATGCCTCATCCTCTCATCTCCCCTTTCCCTTTCCCTTATTATCTTTCGTCTCTCTTATATTCAGTATTATATCCAAGTCAACTATTGATTATTGAGTATACTATATACTACTCATTCCTCCCCTCTCTTCTCTCACTCTTATGAGACGACAATAACTATATAAATATTAAGATGAACCCATATATATGTATTTTGTCCATGGATTGTTCTTCTGTTCATTCATTCATTTTGATCACTCCTTCATTATATTTATTATCTCTCTCTCTATCTCTACCCTCTCTCATCTCCTCTTCTCTCTCATTAATAACATTCATTCGTGTCTCCCCATATGCTAACAAGGCTCTTCGATATCCTCAATGGGAAAAAACGTATAAACGATTAGCTATATCTCTATTATCGTGTACTATTTCTACCGTATTCTTATTCCGAGTGTGTGATAAGATAGACGAGATATGTGATTTGACACTCTGTCTACCACTCACTCTTCATAGTCTTTGATGCCAAAGTAGCAGTGTGAGAGGGAGATATAGTCGAGTCTAAATCGATGTCTCTTCTCTCTCTATCTCTCCCTTTCACTCCAAAGACTTCTTTCTCATGAAAGAGAAGAGGACTCTATAGTGAAAAGAGACAAGAAAGGATAGGGAGAGAGTCGCGCACTATTACGGGGAGGGACGGATCCTCAAATCAAATAAGGGATACGATGAGGATAGAAGAAGAGGGAGAGTATATGTCTATGTCTCCCCCTCTTCTACTCATACTCTACGAGTATACTATAACGACAGCTTTCTTATAGTCAAGTAATCATGTTGAAAATGAAGAAGAAGAAGAAGAAAAGACTACAACGATGATGAAAGAAGAAGATCATATTGACAATTAGAATAGAAAGATACGAGATAGGGAGAGGGGGAATGAGGTAGATGAGAGAACAAAAAGATATTATCATACTAGGTATATCAAATATGCATTGAACAACAACTATTAATTGAACTACAGTACACATATCATATAAGGAAAGCGAAGATTACGGTATCGCAACATTCATTGATTGATAGATAGTTTAAATGATATCAACGAGGTATATGATGCAGAGCTGATCAATACTCTTATTTTAGGATACAGTATTCCAGAGAAATAATCGATTATAACGTTATTTATCACAAAATGGAATGGGGGATGAAAACAGGATCTATGGGAGAGGAATACAAACAATCGATCAATAATCAATAATCAACGATCAATCAATAAATATAAAATCAACTGTAACAATGAAATGAGATCTCCATATACAAAACGGATGAATAAGAATAGATGAGAAAGCATTAGTCAGTTCATGATAGAAGATGAATACGGTAGATGAATATGATCCTATTGATTGATTCATTTACTTCTTAGCCTTTGGTCGCATATCTTCATCACATTTATGTAGATATATCTTACTTCCAGGGGAAACATTACCTTCATGACCCTATAATTAAATTAATATTATTAATAGATGTAGAATAAGTATGCATGCACTTTAAATATAAATGTTTTGATTAAATAAGTTAACTAGCAATGTGCAGTATGGTGTTAATCAATCAATATATCAATGAATACGATATGTTCATTATATTCTATTGATTACCTTACTCCAATCATAACCAACAGAATAAGCCATCATCATTCCACTCGAATGAAATGAACATTTAGTCAATGATGTTGGATGTTGATCTGATGTCTTCAGTTTTGTACGAGCATCCTTAATCAATAAATCAATATTCATTTACTCAAAATAGATCATCAATCAATAATGAGAGTAGATGATCAACCAACCTTATCCCACATTGAATATCTTCCATCACTTCCTATAGTAACAAGAGTACCATATGATGGATGAAATGCGATATCATTCACCTTAATCAATCAATCAATCAATCAATCATTCATTCATTCATTCATACAGTATACTTCATTCATTCAAATTTTTTATACATCAAATGACATGATCACATCTTTATGACTCACACAGTAATTGGCTCTCTCCCCCTCCTTCCTCTCTCTCCCTCTCCATCTCTATTCCTTTTCATCTTGTAATCCTTGAATCAAGTCCACATGTGTCCTCCCTCCTCCCTCCTCTTCTCTCAACTTCTTCTATCTTCATCTCTTCTATTCATACTTCGAAGGATCTCTTCTATCTCTCAATCCAATGAAGAAGAAGACGACGATGACTCTCGACGAACAAGATGAAGGAAACAACGGAGAGAGGGAGAGGGAGAGAGAGAGGGAGAGGCCCCTATGCCTTTCCCTTCTCTTCATCTCTAGTCATCATCCGAAAAAGCGAGAGGGGCGGATATAAGTGCTGTCATTGAGAAAGACGAAACGATGCAACCATGATAAAGGGACTGACGGAGATGGAGGAGGGGAGAGGGGATAGAGGGAGAGGGAGAGGGAGGGGAGAGAGGAGAGGGAGGAAGAGAGTCTTCCATATTTGTAGTCCACCACCAAGTCCATATGTATTCATTGAATGGAACAATCATGATATGAGGATAGAGGAAGAAGAAAGGAAAGATATGAAGATGAATGATTATGATGAGAGATATATTGGGATGTATAAGTATATGAGAGATAGTAAGATAAGTATTGGAGGAGAGTGTTTATGATTAGACCACCATCCATAGGTGGGCACGCTGGGGGAAAGGCTGTGCGCAAATCGGGGAATGACTAGGCCAGGCTATGCGCATGGCTATGCGAAAATTTTTTTATGGCTAATTCGACAGGAAAGTTAGCATTATTCGTGATGCTCGGCTATGCACAAAGCCCCGATGGGAACGCAAGGATGGACGCTAAAAATATTCCTTTTCACGTGCCCACCTTTGCCACCATCATAATAAGAATGAATTAACTATCACTATATTTTAATTGCTATGCGGAATTTTTTGGGGCAAATTCGACCGGATTTTTGAGAGGAAAAGGTATGCGCAAGGCTGTGTCAAACAATAATTCGTTTTTACGAGCCCTCCTATGATATTCACCCATAAAGAGATAAAACGTCAATTGACGTCTTTCTTTCACACACAATTGTGATATGGTCAATGAGAAAGTATACATGATGGATTACTGTACTTCATCCTTTTAATATGTCAAATCATATAATATAGTATTCCTTATCAATCTAAACATATGACCATGTACAGTATCTATCGTCACAACATAAAGGAACTTTCCCAACAACTGTTTATTAAATTCATATTTGCCTTCTTATATGTAATGAGAAAGAAGACATGATAAAGGGAATAGATAATGAGTCTATTCTATTCTATATCTACTCAAATACATTACCACAACCATAATTCTTTGTGTGAGAATGACATTTGATAAATCTCCCAGTCAATAAATGAAGAAGGAAAGATAAATACCGAGTATATTTCTTGATATCCTCCAACTAATTCAACACTTCGATGACATTTGAAGGTAAAGTTATCCTTTGGATTCGATGCTTCTATCAATTGAATGGCTACACGACCTGTAATCATTCATTCATACTCTTCTATAATCTATCATATCTATCCCAACATCATCTATCTCTCAAGCTAATAAATTTAAAATGTATTAATACATGTTATGCATGCACTTAATAATAAAAATAGAAAATGCTAATAAATACATAAATTTAGTAATGTGCTTCATTTTTTCGACCGCTATTTCTAGACACGAAAAAAGCGTTGCCTGGTGTCGCGGCCATCTTCAGTAGACAGCACCAGGTCTTTATACATTATAAAACTAGATTTGATTATGAAAGTGTTTAAATGTCTGTTATGCATCGTTACATTTTCCTTACGTCTCTACGCCGTAACCCCTCCGCCGCGCCGGAGAGGCGGGTTACGGCGTAGACACGTAAGGAAAATGTAACAGTGCATTATAGTTATGATAATGTCCATGTATACGGTAGATGTAATACATCATCCATTCTACTTATACTTCTTCTTATTCTATTCATACAATCTATAGATGATTGTGTCCATGTCTATTGTACATCTTCTCCCTATATATCACAAAAAGGAGAGGGAGAGGGAGGGGTAAAAGGAGAGGGAGAGAGGGGTAAAAGGAGAGGGAGAGGGAGGGATAAAAGGAGAGGGAGAGAGGTAATCATGTCTATAGATTCAATCAGTCTATTCCTCCCCCGTTACACGATTCACATGTGAATAGATGAAACAAAGGAATAGACAATATTGAATATATCATTCATATTAACTAAATACTATAAGTGAAATAGTATCATCATCTATTATATTCATTCATTGGAGATTGATATGATCGAGATGAAATATATTATACACTATACATAATATGTCTCTCATATGTATTGAGTATATTGAATAGAATAGAAATACTTCAAAGTGACTCCCATATATCCTTCCTCTATCCTTCTTCTTCTCATCTATCCATCATCTTATACTACATGAGTAGAATAGACAAGAAGAGGATGAGATGATAGAGGGAGAGGGAGAGGGAGAGGGAGAGAGAGGAGAGGGAGAGAGAGAGGGAGGGGAGAGGGAGAAGGAGAGAGAGAGGGAGGGGAGAGGGAGAGGAGAGGGATAAGGAGAGGGAGAGAGAGAGAGGAGAGGGAGAGAGAGAGGGAGGGGAGAGGGAGAAGGAGAGGAGAGGGAGGGGAGAGGAGAGGGAGGGGAGAGGGAGAGAGGGAGATAGGGGATACAAGTACACGTAGTGAGTATACTATTAGATTTGTCTTATTCATTCATTCTCAATCTCATAACACCCCCTCCCTCTCCCTTTCTTCTTCTTCATTTCGTACCTTCTATAGTTCCTAATGCAAATCCACATGGAAGACCATTATTCTTATCTTTGAAGATGGAGATACAACGATTCTGAAGAATCAATCAATAATATGAATAAATCAATCAATATATAGAATACAGTACCTGTTGTTTGAGTGGACTCTCAATCTGTTTCACTTCATTTGGTCCATTCTCAAGATTATACACAATTATACCCTATAATCAATCAATAATGAGTTGGAATACTACTGTATAAATGAATAATGATAACCTTATTAGCTAGAGCAACACATGCCATTGGAAATACAACATCTGCTGCATATACACGTTCTGGTAACTGAAATCATCATAATCATATCTATTCATTCATTCATTCTTCCATTCATCTCCATTCAACAATGTATAATATCTTTCCTTGTTCATTCCCTTTTCTCAATATGATTGATTAGTCCCCAGATAATACAAAAGAATATGAAGAAGAAGAAGAAAGAAAGAATATCGTGAAGATTTGATGGAACCATACTGTATAGTATGTACAATCCAATGAATCCCTTGAACTATCATGATAGATACATCCATAATCAAATGATTTAAATGATGAAATGAAGGATGAACTAAAGGGAGATGGATGGATACATACGTGGGCACCACTGCCGCTAGCGGCAATACACCCCCGATTTTTGGCACCCGACCCCCCGATTTTCCACAAAAAAAAACACTGAAAATGACGTATAAATGCTCCATTTTTTGCTTCCCCCCGATTTTCATTTCCAGCGGCAATGCCCGCCCACCTATGGATGGATAGATGGAAAAGGGAAGGGGGGGGGTTTATGTTATTCTCATGGGAAGGATAAATGTCTACCTAGACCATAGACGAGAAGAAGAAGAAGAAGAAGAGATAGATAGATAGAGATAGAACAATAGACATACTTATCTATCTCTCAATCACTACTTCTACTTCTTATCTATTAGAATGAATAGAAGAAGAACATAAGATATATATGAATAATGAATGAAAGAATATGAAGAATAATCTAAAGAATAGAGGGGAATGAAAGACTATTAATATGTTTGAATATCCCGCACTTGGGTTGGCGCGCAGCGGCTGAGTATCGGCGAGTCTCACTGGGTAGAGATCTGCTTGTGTATTTTCATTCTAGGCTGTTTATAGGACCTGTTGTTGTTGTTTGTGAAGTGATTCCCTCCCCCCCTCCCAAGGGCTTATATGGGCACGTAGTAGTCGAACAAAGTAATATCAATCAAGTAAAGAGAGTTCTCCGATTTGCTTGTAGGTCAGATGGGAGTGGAGCTCGACCGTCTCAAGGCGCTGTTCGTGAGGACTGGGAGCTCGACTCTGGAGTCTACGATGGATCAGCTGCTGAGGTCTTCTCTTGCTCCTTCGTCATTCAGCGCGTATGTTCGCTCCGAGAGGGCAAAGGAGAAGCTGGCACGGGATCTGGGTCTGGCCAGTGACGCTCCGGAGACCCTGTTGATTTTCATCTTGTCCAAAGTTGCCTCCGGGTGCTCCGCAGCTTCGGTCGGCCAGGCTTCGGCGGCTGCTCGCTTCTTCGGCGGGTCATTATCTCCCGTTCATGCGGAGATTATAGCCCGTTTTCGTTCTGCCCTAGCTCGCAGTAAGGTGGTAGCTCATCGTGGTGCCTTCAGGAGAGACGACATCACGGCCATTCTCGAGCAAGCGGCCGATGCAGATGCCACGAGATCTACGTTGAGAACAGCGGTCTTCGCGGCAATCTCCTTCGGAGCCCTGATTCGGATTTCGGAGGCCTCTTCGCTGCGCTGGAAGGACTTAGAAGAGGAGGGAGATTCCATCAGGATCAGTATCGCCAAGGCCAAGAATGATCAACTTTCTCGCGGCCGCTCTACCTTCCTGACCTTCGCCAAGGGTTCCATCGCTCGTCTGGTGTTCGAAAGGTATAAGAGCATCTTCAAGATCTCCCCTTTGCACCCCATCTTTCCTTCGTTCTCTGTTCCTCTCAGTCCCATCTCTCCCTCTGCCCTCCGTAAGGACTTCTCCTCTCTCTGTCTTAAGGCTGGTGTCCCTCCCCTGACCCCCCATGCTCTTCGTGGTGGAGGAGCTATGGCTTCGATTGAAGAAGGTACTCCCCTCATCAATGTCCAGAAGCGAGGCCGATGGCTCTCCTCGTCCGGAATGGATCCGTACGTGTCCGATTCCCTTTCCACCCAGGGTGGTTCTTTGTCTGTTTAGTCCTTCTTCTCCTTCTCTTTTTAGATTCGTCGTTTTTTCGTTCACCTTTTTGTTTGTCGTCATTCTTCTTTTGTTCTTTAATCTGCTATTCATTACTGTACCATAGCCATAAAGGCCTCTTCCTCCCCCTAGGTTTATAAACCTTTTCTTCTCTTTTCCCTCATTCGTTTACCTCTTGTCTGTACTTCATTTGTTGTTCGTTTTGTAGAGTAGAGTCGTTATGTAGATTTCGTCTGGTATGTGGTTGTGTCTGTCGTTTTTGCCAGTGGTCTCACCACGGTTTCGGTCCATAGATAAAACAGCTTATACCTAAGTGCGGGTTTATTCAAACATGTATTATGGTATAAGTCGAAGTGAACAAAGTGAACGAAGAGGTTACCATAATTAGAGGATTCAAAGATGAATGAAGAAGAAAAGGAATAACAAATCATTTACAAAAAAAATAATCAAATTATACTTTGTGAAGACATGTCAAAACCAATTAGATATAAGTTAGAGACAAAAAGAACAATTGAAAAATATATCAAATAAAGAATAATTTCATGGATAATATATTCTATGTATCCTTTATTCAATAACTTTGTATATCATTTACCTGTAATGTAGCCATAGCACTTTGTGTAGGCAATTGTCTCATATCCCAAAATCGAAGAGTTTTATCCCATGAACCAGTCATTAAACACGAATAGTTTCCACCCTCAAAATAGATCAATTATCATTTCAATATTACTTTACAACAAAAAGTATGACAAAATTAATATTAGCTTGTGGATCGCAATCAAAAAAAATTGTAGCCTACAACTTTTATTTAATATAAATACACTGAGAGCAAACTTGCCCAAATATGGGGTAATCGTTACCCAACAACGTGTATCGGGGTATCCATTTGCCCATATTTGGGGTATTCTGATTACCCATGCATTTTGGAGAGCCAGATCACCCATTATTTTGATAAATATATAAATAAATTATAGTGGAATGATAGTTAGATCAACACATCATGTCACCCTTGATTCGATATAGCATTTCCTCTTTATTTTCATCTAATTTGTTCTCACCAAAAGTACCACAAGAAGCTGGATTCAACAGTTGGGGTAATCGTTTGCCAGGCAAATGGGGTGGGTAACGATTTGCCAGGTAAGTTTGCTCTCAGTGTAGAATGAAATAAATATACATATAATACGACTAGATAACATATATTATATACCTTAATCCAATTACATGTACTAATAGGAGCATCATGAGTACCACATGGAGCTATTGTATTAGATGATAGATCCCATACACGAGCTATCTTATCTGCTCCTGCTATGAAGATCTTTGATCCATCCTATAATCAATCAAATATAAACCACCATTATTTTAAATCGTTTAATAGCTAATCTACTTCACATTTCTAGGTTTCAGGTTTAAATCTATAACTACAATTACAGTGTTTAATGCTCGTAAAAATATTGTAATAAAGTAAGTAAATAATGTAAATATAAATATAAACATACATCAAACCAATCGATAGCTAGAATAGGTGCAGGTATCGTTTGTTGAGCTTTTCCTTCTGATTCTCCCTTCTCGTTGATTTGCCATACACGACATACTCCATCCCATGCACCTAGAGATCAAAGATCAATTATGATAACAAAGAGATCAAAGATCAGCCATAAAAACGTGGCAAATGAAAAGATCGACATCAATGGTATGGTAAAAACATGAAAGATGAATTGATACCAGCAGCTAGAAGTGCAGGATTTGCGATTGGAGACCATTTTAGTGCAGATATTGTTTCATCTGGAGGGTTTGATACCTAAAGAATAATAATGAATATAATAGAATAGATGGATTGATATGACTGAATCTATCTTCACTCCATTACATACAATAATAAGTACATACAGGAACATCTTCACTAGCAGTAGTAGTTGTAGTTGATGCTGTTGATCCAAATAATGGTTTAGATCCAAAGGATGATTGAGTACCAAACATCTTCAATTATGAGATATATGAGATGAAGAATATTGAATAGATAGAAGAATTATGGAGATGAACCATCAAATTAATCATATGAATACAATATACAATCAATATTTATCAAACAAAGTGTAAATATAAATATAAGATATAGTGAAGGATGAAGGAAAAGGGAAGGAAGTTGTACACAATTTTCTAGCTCATATGAATGATACAATCTACAATATGAAACCGAGATGAATATCGAAAGTTAATGGATATACACAATGATAAACCATAATCAAATACAGTATTATCAATCGATAAATGAATGAATGATGATGTATTGATTGATAGAATGTATATGAATGAATGGATTGTATGGAGAGAGAGGGAGAGATATGATCTATCTGGTATAGTAATAGAGTATTCCTGCAATGACAACAACACCAATAGAGGTAATAGCCATAGATGATGATGGGAGTACGGTAGATATTGATATTGATGATGAAGAGATAGAAGCTTCAGCTGCACGAGATCGAGCCACCATAAGTGCTATGAGTTGTCGTCTGAACGATGCTACTATCTTCATCCATCCAATATAGTTATAGAGAATGAATAGATGAGGATATCACATACGAGGCCTGAATCCATTCTACTCACTATCTATCTATCCATCATATACCATATACTCCCTTCTTCCCTCCATCCCTCTCCATACCAAATAGACAGATAGACAAGACTAGATATGAGTAATGAGAAATACACTGATATAGAAAGACCGGATGATAGAAGATGGACACAGGATAAAGATAAGTACTATTATGGGAATGGGGAAGGGGTTATAGAATGGAATGGAATGATGAAATGGAAGCATTTGATGCAATCATTATGTCTATGATAAAGAAGATTCACTCTGTTTAGAAGATGAACAAATGAATGGATACATGATAAAGAGATTACCTGAGTATATTGATTGGATAGAAGGGAGATGGATGGAGAGATCATAATGACTAAACTATACTATAATAGACTAGACTATAATGAATACTAAGACAAGAATGTATTGAATGTATTAATAAGACCATGATATAATGATTCAAATCTCCTTCTCCATCTATCTCTTTCTCTTCTCATAATATCATTATCTTCTCTATAATAATCTTGCCTCTTAGCTAATGTTTCATTTCCTTCTCCTTCTCCTTCATCCATATCTTTCCTCATATCATCATCAACACTTTCTCGTTTTCTATCCACTATTCCTTTTATCTCCATATCTTCTGTATTATTCAGATTCAATGAAGATGATGCTCCATATTGGGATCTGCAAATAATAATATGCCTTTTGGATAAGATCAAAGAGTAGCAAAAGAAAGGAAAAAGTGAAACATTTGTGACAAAAATTACAAGATTTTGAAATCTTTGTATCATATTATCTAAACCATATGTGGGCAACCTTTGTCGCTGGAAATTGAAATCGGATGGGTGAGGCGCAATAATTTCATGCTTGATTGAATTTTGACAAAATCGTTTTCATTTTGCGCTAATTTAGGCTAAATCGGGTGGTTTCTAGCCGCTCGCGACAATGATCTGAACACCGTTGTTATTTTAATTAGGTGATGGTGTATTTCAACATCGATGGTCTTGTATAATAAACAAATGAAGAGAAAAAAGTAAACAATTCGTTGTGAACGCTGTTTTGTAAAATTGATATTCGGTAGCATTTTATAAGGTACATCCGTTTTTCTGTTAGATTCATGCCAAGATCCAAATTTGTAAATTCGTTGTAGGGAGTCATGCAATAGTAGATATATACACAATTAAGCGCATTTACAGTAAGACATTATGCTACAGTATACCAATTTTTTCCCGCAGCGCTAATTGTCAATTTTTGGCACTTTTATCATATAGAGATTCATGGGGCAAACACGTAAACACTAAAAAACTTGCATAATATATTATAAGAATAAAAATGCTAAAAATCGAAAGTTTTGTCAAAGTTTGTCACAAATATTTCTTTTTTTTTCTCTTTTTGACGGTATTTCAAAGGATCTTAATGAATACATTGTAACGCTAATCGATTCATTTTCAGAATACTAAGTAAGATAATAAAGTAATGAACGTACTCAAAATATGCTACGATAGAATACCATGAAAATCTCAATTGTTGTGGAGTTTGTATTAAACCCATTCTTTTCTCTCGTAGACGACATATTAACTTCTCGATATCCACTTTCATTCCTCTTTTAGCCTATAACATATATTAATCAATTAAAGATTCTTATTTCTACATATTTATGACATATCTATTTGCAATTACTATTAAACACTAATGTTACCACTGAAAAATTGTATTATAAGCATACATTTTCGAGCACCCACATTGTGAGTGAGCACTTTTTGTCGATGCGGTCAGTTTTGAAACTCGAGACCCATCTAGGAATATGCGGGAGATCGAGATTAGTAAGAATCACCTAAGATCGGGTCAGTTTTGAGTACTTGAGATGTAGATCGGGTCAGTTTTGTTCTAATTTCGGGTCAGTTTATAATTCGCAAAAACAACTGATTGTGAGTGGGGCGAAAATGTATGATTATAAGGATGAGATATAGAGAGAATAATGATTATTAAGACTAAGATTACCATTCTGATAACAGTATCAACAAGTACAAATGTTCCTGATCTCCCAACTCCAGCTGAACAATGAACAACAGAAGGAGTATTTGTATTATCCATACCATGAATCTAAAATACATATCTCATTTATACGATAAGGAATTCAATTCCAAAAGTACTCTACAGAGTTTATGAGTCATTTCAGATTGATTTGATTTGATTTGATTGATACAGTGATTTGAGTGAGTTTATGAGTGTTTTTTATGAGTGGATAAGAGAGATCACCAAGAAGGATTGAAACGCAAGGCACGCTGGGCACTCAAAGTGCGGGATATGGACACGGAACATTGGAGCCGTGCGACAACACTATGGACCCCCTACAACTGGACACGCCCCCCAGGAAAGCCACGAGTTCGATGGAGAGACGATCTGAAGCGAGCCATCGGCGTTAATTGGTGGAATGCAACCCGTGCTGAATATCAGCGACTCATCCCCATCTGAGCATTAATGCCTGACATGATAAAGAAATTGAAAATTGAAATTCTGTTCATGTATATGTACTTTACAAGCAGTTCATTGTTTAGATGTTCTATGTACATACTTTAATATATTTAGATAACAAACCTCCCAATACTTCTCGAGGAAATGAAGAAAATCAGAAGGAGTACGAGGAACACCGAAATCAGGCCATTCAGTATACTAAAATGAGATGAATGATTATCGATTGAATCAATTGAAAAGAGAATAACCAACCTGTAAATGAACAACTTTCTTCACTTCAGTTTGACCTTCTTGTGATACTATTAGATTCCTTATAGTATAATCTTCTTGTTCATCCATAGATTCACAATCAATCTATAATTCATAGAATCATTAATATAATAAGATATAACAAATGAAACCTTGAATGGACCAAGTACAGGAGAAGCGAATGTTATCTTATCTTTCACCATTGAATTAGGATAATATGGTGAACATCTACAAATCAAATATCAAACATTCTTTTAAAAACAATACGGACTTACTTCAATTGCCCTCTTTCAATCAATCGATTCAACATAACAATAGTTTGCACATTATTCTCCCAAATCATTTGCCAGAAGTCAGAACAAGTCTCATCTAATGGACCCTATACTAACTATATTATAATAGATAGACAAATATCAACTAACCTGACAAAGAATATACTTTTGACCTGTTTCCTCAACAGGAACAGGTGATGCATTTATATAATTTTCTTCGCTTCCAAGGGTTATCCTATTTTGATCATCTGAATTAGATTGATATATGATGAATACAAGATGTAACATACATGGTGAAATATCACGATACCGATTCTTTTCAACATTTTCAATTGAATAAGCAATTTTAAATGTTAGCTTCTTCGCTTTTACTTGTTTGTTATTGTTGATGGTGATATTCTGAATTTAAAGAATTGCAATAAATGAAAAAAATAGTCTGTTAACCTGGAAAAGTGTGTTCCAAGCCTTACCACCATTCTTCTCGTGTTCCGTATATTGCCTGATAAGCTGCTCTACTGTCGAATTCATAGTAACCTTCCGAAATGGAGCGGTTTCTTCAAGAAGGCATCTATGATAAGAGAGGATTAGTCATAATCATTGAATCGATGGATCAGTTAGTCATTTTCGCGACGTCATATGATATAATTAGAGTATCATTGACTAGGTAGTACTTCAAAACTAGTAACATGAATTCAAAAATTCTTTAATTTATATTTGTTTTAAAATACTAAAACGAATTTCGTGCAGTAGGTCGCGAACGGTTTCGGGACTACGGTATATTTCACACTTTTCATCGTAAACTAACTTTTTCTTTAAAAAATCAATTCTCTTTTTTTTTAGCATTAAAAATAGCAAACAATTTTATTTCGCTCCTAAAATGTGCTTGAAATTTCCCGAGAAAGTGTACCGTTAATATAGAAAATATCTGCTTCTCTCTTGAGGAAAGTCTTCGCCCTTTATGCAATAAATACTGTACATAGATACATATATTAATATCTCAAACTGTTCTATCTCTTCTTTCTGAGAGTATCGTTAGAGTTCGATAACATCGATAACATGTCCATAGTTTGTCCCCATTTCCATTCTTTTGTTGTTTCTGTTCAGAACTTCATTTCGTTCTAACGATATCGATCGATATCGAACGAATATTTTTATTTGAGCTCTGATTAAAATATCATATACATACTAAGAAAACTAATTCTTTCTCTCTTTTTTGTTTCTTTCAAAAATGTAATCTTTTAGGATTTGCTATCAATGTGGGAAAAGGCATCAAAAATTTAATAAATGCTTGGAGTTATTGATTATTCTTTTTTGGAATATACGACAACAATATCTCTTTTGAGAATGTAAATATAGATGTAATGGATGTAGAATACATTTATGATACTCATAGGACATTATTTAATTTGTCTCTTAAAGCTATCGTTAATATCGTTTACAATTCAGTCTTGGGGGCTATTACAAGTACAAAATTGTCTGTGTACGAAGGGGTGGCAATTTGAGAAAAGAAGGGAATTCGATATTAGATGATAGTATAGAGGGTAGATTATTGATTAGTTCTTTTGAGAAGAAGAAGATGAAGACTAGAATTATTGATTGAATGAATAGAGAATTAATGATTAGACTAGATCACTATACTGTACTAGAATAGGAAGGATAAGTAGTCTATATTGGCAAGAAGGCTGTGTTAGTGCCTACTGTAGTCTCGACTAATTAGAGCGTACAATGGGTCATATACACAATTTGTGACTAGATAAGGAAAAGAATGAATGAATGGGCACCGAGGAAGGAAGAAGAAGAAGAAGTAGATGATGTATATCCCATCTAATGGGAATGAATTATATAATATACATATACGTTGTATAATTTGAATATAATAGAAAGAAGATAATGAAGATATACGAAGATATTACTCTAACCGGGAACATAATGAATAAAGAATCAATAATAGGGACATTTTGTAGATTATTCATTGATTTAATTAATTGATTATTTAGAATTCAGCGAATTCTTTAGAGCATTTCTCCGTTCCAGATATACGTAAAGGTTCTTCTTCATAATCATCAAAGTTTGATGCATCACCAGGACCACGACATTTTGGAAGAAATGGTGCTTCTACCTTAATATTTATTCATTTAGTACATCAAATATATATTATTGATTGATTGATAAGTGCATTATTGATACAATATCTATACTAAACACAACATTCCATTCACATTTTATATTACTGTATCTTCTGATT
>CALSFV010000628.1:0-17822 GCA_943737045.1 Parapristionchus giblindavisi
ACACAAAGGATATATTCTTTACAATTAAATAAATAATAATATACTTTATATTTAGATGATAGGTCACAATTTTCGATTGAAATGAAAGTAAAGAAAGGAGGAGAATAAAAGATGATAAAGATAAGAAATGGGTAAAAGAATGATGTGACTATTGATTGATAAGTCAAAACGACAAACAGAGATTATATTTCATAAGAATTCAAAGTGATTCATGCTGTTATCAAAGAGGTGAGGAAGGTTGTAAATGAAAGATTTCAATATTGCTTTTCTTGGTTATTTCAGTTCAAATATGTTGAATATTACACTGTCGCAAAATAATTTTAGTTTTTATTTGTCTAACAGGACCACCAAGGATAACCTACTCCAAACTAATTCAAAAATGTTGGATAGTACTCTTTCTCTCTAAATTGGGGTGAAATAACTAAATGATTCTTCTGCTTTTCTGTCAAGGGTCAATATGGCATTGCTGTCCATTTGACCTTTATACTTACATAGCTATAGTCATTTTTGACATTGAACAACTTTATCAGCTAATGGGTGTTACGTAGCTGGGTTGCCATGAAATTTCTCCATTCCGAACGATTGTGCCTCGCAATTTGCATGAATGGAGGACCAGCAGAAATCGTCCCTCCACCTCTTGACTGGGCGTCCCTGTTTCCTCTTGCAACTGGGGGTCCAATTGAGCACATTCAGCGAACATCGATCATGTCGCAGTCTCGCTATAGCTATAGTAAATAATACAAATCCTTTTGTCGCATAAAAGCTCTGGCACATTCGTTATTACTGCACTAGCTCGAATGAGAACCGATGAATAATAACCGACTGCATGATAACTATTTGCATATGAGAGCCAAACGCTAATGAATAGGCAAAGTATGCAAATGGTTATCATTTAGTCGGTTATTATTCATCGGTTCTCATTCGACCTAGTGCCGTTGATTACTATATTTACCGTTGCACTGATAATTATTAATTTATTTCAACGAACAATGTTTGTCTTATATAACATCCAATTGTGGGTGGTGTTTTTTATTGGAGGGGAGTGTGGTAGGTGTTTTCGATATCCATCCCCGAGCAGTTAACTGGGCGGAGTCTGCATAGCTATATAACTTGGCGAAACCGGAAAGGGGCGGAGCTTGAAATCGGCATATACGGTATATACCGTAATCGGTAAATAGTTACTCGTTCACTATACTATATGTAGATGGTTTGATATCTCCGGTATTTTTTGTCCCTTGGATGCAACCTGGACAGCACCATGGTCTCGCAAATTTGCTGATTTTTCCGAAGTGTTTTAAAAACCTTACTTTCAAACATTCTACTTGATCTGAACATATATGAGAGGAATCGCGAGAAAATCGACCGTTTCGGAGGGTCCGCGGACATAGAAAATTCGACCCCCTGAAAAATTCAGAATAAGTACTTTGAACGATGCTCTATCCAACTGCCTTTTCCGAATTTGCATATCTGCTCTCATTTTCGAATAGCGGTAGGTCAAATTTGGCAGGTACGGTTTTTTTGGCTCGAGTGTGCGTCAGAAAAATGATCATAACTCCG
Source organism: Parapristionchus giblindavisi (assembly GCA_943737045.1). Lineage (NCBI taxonomy): Eukaryota > Metazoa > Nematoda > Chromadorea > Rhabditida > Diplogasteridae > Parapristionchus > Parapristionchus giblindavisi. Next base: position 1,558 of record CALSFV010000628.1, read on the forward strand.
TTCAAAATAATGATAGACACTTTTTCAAAAAAAGCATCGAAAGAGGAGATCTTGCGCAACATTTTACAGTTGATGACGTCATTTTTCGACCATGCGCCGGTGCTGGGCGGTCGGTTTTATGAAAAAGTGACGTAACTTTCCTAATCGGAAAAAGTGCACTTTTCTTCTATGCGCGTTTTGTTGCACCCATATGTGTCTAAAAATGACCCAAGTTTCAGAGGATTTCCGAATTGGAAAAAAAAAGCGTTGATTTTAGTGACGCGACCTCGGCTTATTCCTTTATTTAGTGACGCGACCTCGGCTTATTCCTTTATGAAGAAACAGCAAAGGAGCTAAAATGACTCAAAAACATCCGAAAAAACATTACGAGCTCAAAATACCCATATATGACAGTTATATGAAACACAAAATCACCAAGTTCCGAAAAATTTGAAAAAAAACCGTATTTTGCTTTTCCACGTGGAAAAAACGTTTCAGTAATGTTAATTAATCTTTATAATATTTCTTATAATGTTTTTGAACATTTATATTTTTGGAAGTGAAGGCCTACCTGCTCTTAGAGCCGAGATATCCGCCATCGAAATTACACGCGCGCGCCCCAACTCCGCGCGACTGCTCATCATCCGCTCTCTCACTCCCACACGCTCTTTCGTGAACAGACAGGGAGAGAAAAAAAGGAGAAGGGAGACTAACATTTGACAACTACACGAAATGGAGATGTTAGAAAACTCTGAGCGAACAGAGTTGCATTTGAACAACAAAGAACGAGTGTGAGCCCCCCCCCCCCCAAACCTTCCTCTCTCTCTCTCTCTCTCTCTCTCTCTCTCTCTCTCTCTCTCTTCAAGGAATGATGAAGTACAATGTCAAAACTAATGTTAGATAAGATACATTTATTAGAAAAATCAGTCATAATTGAAAACAATTAACATTGAAATAACATATTACAAAGAGAAATGGATGACAAACGGATGTTTTAAGGATGTTTTTACTTTAGTGATCGAATGAGACAGAGACAAATTATATGTGTGATGGATTAACAATAATTTATAGTAGATTCCTAGCAGTGCTAGGGGGATCCATAAATTGTTTTACTTGCGAGCGTTTTATACATATACGTTTTATACGTGCGGGAAGAGCATTTCGCTTGCGCGCCCATCCGCCTCTATTACCCTTTGAGAAGAGATGTTTTTTTTCATCGTACCAATCCTGATTGATCGTTGACCTGCCTTACTTCCATTCTTCAACATGGTTGTGGTTCCACTCATTGTGACACTACTTCTCCTGGGTGTCATTCCTGCTAGGAGAAGGATCCACGAACTTCTGTTCCAAGGGGCGGTGGGAGAGAGCGAGCTGACCGACCGTTCGCGATGAAGAAAATGAACGTGAATGAAGAGATGAAGAGAGAAGAGATGTGTTGCCATAAAATGAACGTTTTCCAGCTCAGAATGACTCAAAACAACTTGTTTCATCATTCTTAGCACGAAAAATACCGTGGAACACGTTTTTTGTGTCTGTAAAAATCAGCAAAAGATTTGGATCGAACCGGGGTTCGAACCCGCTCGGTATTTTTAGAGTGGTACCTCTTTACCTCGACGTCTCGAATGATTTTGCTTATTTTATTTATTTATTTATCGTAGCTCGCTCAGAGTTTTCTAACATCTCCATTTCGTGTAGTTGTCAGATGTTAGTCTCCCTTCTCCTTTTTTTCTCTTCCTGTCTGTTCACGAAAGAGCGTGTGGGAGTGAGAGAGCGGATGATGAGCAGTCGCGCGGTGTTGGGGCGCGCGCGTGTAATTTCGATGGCGGATATCTCGGCTCTAAGAGCAGGTAGGCCTTCACTTCCAAAAACATAAATGTTCAAAAACATTATAAGAAATATTATAAAGATTAATAATCATTACTGAAACGTTTTTTCCACGTGGAAAAGCAAAATACGGTTTTTTTCAAATTTTTCGGAACTTGGTGATTTTGTGTTTCATATTACTGTCATATATGGGTATTTTGAGCTCGTAATGTTTTTTCGGATGTTTTTGAGTCATTTTAGCTTCTTTGCTGTTTCTTGATAAAGGATTAAGCCGAGGTCGCGTCACTAAATAAAGGAATAAGCCGAGGTCGCGTCACTAAAATCAACGCTTTTTTTTTTCCAATTCGGAAATCCTCTGAAACTTGGATCATTTTTAGACACATATGGGTGCAACAAAACGCGCATAGAAGAAAAGTGCACTTTTTCCGATTAGGAAAGTTACGTCACTTTTTCATAAAACCGACCGCCCAGCACCGGCTCATGGTCGAAAAATGACGTCATCAACTGGTAAATGTTGCGCAAGATCTCCTCTTTCGATGTTTTTTTTGAAAAAGTGTCTATCATTATTTTGAACGGAGTTATGATCATTTTTCTGACGCACACTCGAGCCAAAAAAACCGTACCTGCCAACTTTGACCTACCGCTATTCGAAAATGAGAGCAGATATGCAAATTCGGAAAACGCAGTTCGATAGAGCATCGTTCAAAGTACTTATTCTGAATTTTTCAGGGGGTCGAATTTTCTATGTCCGGGGGGTGGTCGAACCTCTGGCGATTCCTCTCATATACAAAACCAATGAAGTTGCGCTTTTTCTCATTTATTATTATATCTATTAGAACAAGAAAATAATTGCAAATGACGAAAAGACAAATAACAGAAAAATTAACTACTCTAACATAATCTAAAAACGACGAAAATTGATATTTAATAATTTATAAAAGATTCGATTTGGAATCGATGAATCGCGTAACAAAAAAAATTAAAACAGACTCGAAACAAATTAAGGTAAGATCAAAGATCAAAGATCAAAGATCAAAGATCAAAGATCATTGATCTTTTCGTTACCTCCTTCATATCCATACCAGCCTTTCCATCATCTATCAATCTTCTCAAAAAAACGAAAATAAATAAATATTCTTAAACTTGTAATTTTTTAAAGAGAATGAATAAAATTAAGTATCACTATACTCCTTTCAAAAGTTGTGATCAGAGAAGAAACGAAGATAAACTCTTTTTTTTTGCACACTCTCTCGTTCCTTTTCGTTTTTTTTCCTTTCGCTACTTTTGAACTCCCTTTTCCAAACCTCGCTCACACAGAGGGAGAAAGGGAGAGGGAGAGAGCGAAATGAGTATTAATTCACCTTTCCGCACTTTCGCTTTTATGAGGCCGTTTGCGTAAGAGTCGAACAAGGCTTGGCACAGACCAAAAATATCGATACCCTCAAAACTTGTGCACAGGGGTTATCGACCACGCTGATGAAGATGGGCATAGTCATTTTGGTCCCCAGTGGTCCCGCAACGCCCGGGTGGGATTACGGTAAAATCACCTTTTTAAGATGTTCTCGGTCCATGGTTGAGCTAGATGGATGAAAATTGGGCGCCTGGTGCAGAATTCAATTGCAATGACTGCTGTCTACTTCATTTGTTTTGAAATTTTTACAAAAAGCTCGTATAGTGCAACTTTTGATGGAGACATTTGCGCGCCTGACGAGTTCGAACCGGCGTGACGAGAGGATTCCAACGATGTATTTCGAGCTCATATCACCGTTGTACGGCTAATATTGCCTCAATATAGTGATCACGAGGAGTTGTTTACGCCGCACGCTCCCTCACACTCTCTCATTTTCGCACGCTCTCTCGCCACTCAGACATGTTAAACATGTTTCGGAAGGTGACTGCTTTCAGATGCAGATCACTATATCGAAGCAATATTGGCCTTCCAACGGAGATATGAGCTCAAAATACATCGTTGGAATCCTCTCGTCACGCCGGTTCGAACGGTGGTACTCGTCAGGGGCGCAAACGTCTCCATCAAAAGTTGCAATATACGAGCTTTTTGTAAAAATTTAAAAACAAATGAAGTAGCCAGCCGTCATTGCCATTGAATTCTGCACCAGGCGCCCAATTTTCATCCAACTAGCTCAACCATGGACCGAGAACGGCTTAAAATGGTGATTTTACCGTAATCCCACCAGGGCGTTGCGGGGCCACTGGGGCCAAAATGACTATGCCCATCTTCATCAGCGTGGTCGATAACCCCTATGCACAAGTTTTGAGGGTATCGAAATTTTTGGTCTGTGCCAAGCCTTGTTCGTCTCTTACGCAAACGGCCTCTTATAAGAACTCTTGACCAAAATACACAGACGACTTCCTGTTATGCTACTGTTGAGAATGCTTGATAATTTATTGGAAGACAAAGGGGTTTACAAAAGACAAGACAAGATTTGCCTACCTGATGTATTCAATTTAAGGAATATCTATTATTATTTTTATTATTATTATTATTATTATTATTATTATTATTATTATTATTATTATTATTATTATTATTATTATTATTATTATTAAAACGCATTCTCCCTTACAGCGGAGGGGAGGCGTCGGGGGCATGGCACAATGTTTCAAAATCATCCTAGGTGACTCATATTTGATGGTTAGAGTCCCTAGGGGCGGGATACACTTCAGCCGAAAAATTGACCCGAATTATCGATTTTTGATCTACCAAAAGTCGAAAAATAGAATTGTGATTTCCAAGACATGTTATATACCATTCGATAGAGGATCAAAAGTTATATAAGAATGCCAAGTTTCAGAAGTTTTCATAACTCCGTGTTCGAGAAATATCCGATTTTCCAATTTTTTACCTGATTTTTTTGTTTTGATCTCATGGCTTACTATGTTACCATTATTTCCAGGGGATGGATTTTTGATATGTTATGTAAAAATGGATGGGCTATCAGAATATCACACTTATTTGGACCAACTCGGTGCCATTCATAGTGATATCATGCAAAGTTAACGCCCGAACGTCGACGCAGGTTCGAATCCGGGCACAGACAAGAATTTTTGCAACTTTTTTTTCGGCCAAAATTTAACTTTAAATTATATTTCCATCTGTTTTATCGTGTTCTTACCATTATGTTGTGCAACAGAACCATTAACATTATCAGAGATACAAAAAATCGTATAACAGGTATAGTATCGGCAAAAAGTCATGGAACGGGTCGAAAATAACGGTTTTTAGTTTGCTACGAGTCTGAAAGTAATCATAACCAAGTCAAGCTCATCGAAATCATCATTTCATATTTTGCAAAACTGTCTGCGGAAGAACCATAATTTTAGAATACCTTCCAAAAATGTTTTTTATGTCCTGAGGGCGAATGAAGAGCTATGACTACCATAACCTAAATAGAAACATCACTAGCTTCTAGCATCACGCTGGTACTTAGAACAGTTCGTTAGCATATCTAGAAGAAGAATTTTAAATTTTGGGGAAAACAAATTGCAGGCCAGCTAGAGCTTGAAATCGAAGTCAGACACATTCCGTTTTTTTTTACTTTTGCAATCCTAGTAGAGGCCTCCACTCTCACAATGAAGAACAGCATTTTTCACTAAGAAACTATAGATGTTTAAAAAGTGTACTTCGATTGTGTCATCATTACGCAACAGTGAACAAATTTAACCAAAGCATAATGGTTGTATTCTTTGATGAGCTGCTTGCGTAGACTCAAAAGATGAGCTTGATTGCTTTCCTGAATCAAAATTCGTAAAAAAATGAAAATTTGTCCCATGATTTTTTCTCTCGCTCGCAGTGCTCTCGTCCCTATGATGAAATCTCTTGTTTTCATAGCTCCGATATATGTTGAAAATATTCGCAAAAATCAGAGACCAAGTTCAGCAATAATTTTTACTCTATTTCTGAACTTTGGTATCTGAACTTTGTACTTTGATCTTTGATCTTTGTCAACAATTTTTCAAACAATTTACGAGAACCGAGATTTGAAGAGTTAAAGTGTAGATTTATCTTCTTTTATCAGAAAATAGCAAACATTGTATTTTAAAGAAATGGAACTGTCGAAAAAACGTTATTTTCGCCCGTCCCATGACTTTTTTCGATGCTATATCAGTTATACGATTTTTTAGTATTTCTGATAATGTTGATGGTTATTTCGTACAATACATTAATGTAAACAAGGTAAAACACATGAAACTATAATTTAAAGTCACATTTGAGCCGGAAAAAAATTTGCAAAAATTCATGTCTGTGCCCGGATTCGAACCTGCGTCGGTGTTTGGGCGTTAGAATTCACCACTATGACTCGCGATATCACTATGAATGGCACCGAGCTAAATAAGTGTGATATTCGGATAGCCCATCCATTTTTACATAACATATCAAAAATCCAGCCCCTGGAAATAATGGTAACATAGTAAGCCATGAGATCAAAACAAAAAAATCAGGTAAAAAATTGGAAAATCAGATATTTCTCGAACACGGAGTTATGAAAACTTCTGAAACTTGGCAATATTATATAACTTTTGCTCCTCTATCGAATGGTATATAACATGTCTTGGAAATCACAATTCGATTTTTCGACTTTTGGTAGATCAAAAATCGATAATTCGGGTTAATTTTTCGGCTGAAGTGTATCCCGCCCCTAGGGACTCTAACCATCAAATATGAGTCACCTAGGATGATTTTGAAACATTGTGCCATGCCCCCGCCGCTCTTATGGAGAACGCGTTTTAAGTTGATGCATAAGTTTCTTTACAACACTGTACCATCTCGAATCCACTCGTTGAAAGAAAGCTGAAAATGATTTTCAGCATGATAATACAAGACGACAAACGGTAAAGGGCAAGTTTGACCAAGACTGGACTGGCAAACTATCACTGGACTATTATACCCCATCCACCGTATTTACCCGACCTTGTCCCCTCTCTGACTACCATCTTCGACCCTTTATCACTTCCTCAGTGGACTTCGATGACCGAGCCAATATTGACCAACTTTTTCAAGTCCCAGCCCGTCTCTTTCTGGCATGATGGGATCTACAAGTTGCACAATAGTTGGCGCAAAGATATATGGCAATGGCGCATAAAGGAGCTGACACCATTGTCAACGATCTCTTCAACGGTTTACGCTCTCTCGTTGTTAGAGAACAGAGAAATAGTGTGCGCGATGAAGGAGCTGACACCCTTGTCAACGATCTCTTCAACGGTTTACGCTCTCTCGTTGTTAGAGAACAGAGAAATAGTGTGCGCGATGAAGGAGCTGACACCCTTGTCAACGATCTCTTCAACGGTTTACGCTCTCTCGTTGTTAGAGAACAGAGAAATAGTGTGCGCGATGAAGGAGCTGACACCCTTGTCAACGATCTCTTCAACGGTTTACGCTCTCTCGTTGTTAGAGAACAGAGAAATAGTGTGCGCGATGAAGGAGCTGACACCCTTGTCAACGATCTCTTCAACGGTTTACGCTCTCTCGGTGTTAGAGAACAGAGAAATAGTGTGCGCGATGAAGGAGCTGACACCCTTGTCAACGATCTCTTCAACGGTTTACGCTCTCTCGTTGTTAGAGAACAGAGAAATAGTGTGCGCGATGAAGGAGCTGACACCCTTGTCAACGATCTCTTCAACGGTTTACGCTCTCTCGTTGTTAGAGAACAGAGAAATAGTGTGCGCGATGAAGGAGCTGACACCCTTGTCAACGATCTCTTCAACGGTTTACGCTCTCTCGTTGTTAGAGAACAGAGAAATAGTGTGCGCGATGAAGGAGCTGACACCCTTGTCAACGATCTCTTCAACGGTTTACGCTCTCTCGTTGTTAGAGAACAGAGAAATAGTGTGCGCGATGAAGGAGCTGACACCCTTGTCAACGATCTCTTCTTTCCCTCGCTCCCTCTTTCCCTCGCTCTCTCCCTCTTTCCCTCGCTCTCCCTCCCTCTTTCCCTTACTCTCTCTCACTCTTCCTCGCTCCCTCTCTCTCCCTCTCTCTCTCTCTCTCTCTCTCTCTCTCTCTCTCTCTCTCTTTCCCTCTTTCCCTCGCTCTCTCTCTCACTCTTCCTCGCTCTTGTGTATAAGAATGAAGAAGATCAATAGCAATTGAGTCAAAAGCCTTAGAGAAATCAATAAATGCGACAGATATGTGACCACCCTTCGCTAGTACAGGATGCCCTTGACTGAAGGATGAGATTAGATCAGATACACAAGATCTATTCGAGAGAAATCATGTTGATTAGGGGAGGCAAGATTGTGGTCCTTAAGGTGCTTCCTAATGGCAGAGACAATTATGCGCTCAATACCTAGCACTCTTTTATTCTGCTCCTTTACTTACTAACACTCTTCTATTTTCCTTCTTTCTTTACTAACACTCTTTTATTCTGCTCCTTTACTTACTAACACTCTTCTATTTTCCTTCTTTCCTTACTAACACTCTTTTATTCTGCTCCTTTACTTACTAACACTCTTCTATTTTCCTTCTTTCATTACTAACACTCTTTTATTCTGCTCCTTTACTTACTAACACTCTTCTATTTTCCTCATTTCCTTACTAAAAATAGGTATTCGCGGATGCCTTATTAGATGGCTTAAATCGTTCCTCTTTTCGAGAACCCAAACCGTGCTAGTTGGTAATTCCAGCTCTCGGCCTTTTGAAACTCTCACAGTGGTGTCCCTCAAGGGAGTTGTATTGGACCCCTATTATTCTCTCTATACATTTCTGATATTCCGTCTATTCTTCTTCCTGATGTATTTTGTTCAATATATGCTGACGATCTCAAAGTCTATTCCTTTAAAAACTGTGAGACTCTTCAAACCGCCCTTGACCGTATTCATGATTGGAGCTCCTTGTGGGGCCTTACTATGTCTAGTTCTAAGTCAGCTATTATGTGCATGGGCACAAACCACCCTCAAGTTGACTTCACTATTGACAATAACCACCTCCCAATAGTATCACAATTCAAAGATCTTGGAATTACTTACAGCAATTCGCTTGATTTTAGTGAGCACATTGCTAACATAGTTAGGAAAGCCAAATCAAGATGTTACTATATTTATCGATCGTTTACTTCTCGTATTGTATCTTTATACAGTCGTATATTCTGTACCTATCTCCGTCCTCTGCTCGAGTACTGTAGTGAACTTTGGTCCCCGTCGTCCTCGTCATTGCAACTGCATGTTGAATCTGTCCTTAAAAACTATTCCAGAATCGTTCTTCGTAGATGTGGCATCCCTTATACCGACTATCCTCACAGGCTGTCCCTGCTCGACCTTCAATCCCTTTCCACCCGTAGAGACATCATTGATCTGACCACAACCTTTAAGATCATTAACGGTTTTATCGATATCGACCCCCGCAAAATGTTCCTTTTCTCCAATTCACTCCACAGAAACCGTGGACACCCCCAAAAGCTACTCTTTCATATTATTTCCAGTCGTAGATTTAGATATTTCTTGTCTAATAGAATTGTTAATAAATGGAATACTCTTGATTCATCTATTGTAAATTCGCCAAACCCCACAGTTTTTCGTAATAGCATCAAAGCTGTGATCTAGATATCGCAGCATTTTCTTCGTTCTTCATATTTTATTCATTATTTATTATTTACAGAATATCGTTACTTTCTCTTGTTCAAGAATCGATAAATTATTATTATTATTATAACAGTGGAACTAGGTGCAAAATGAACATGACCATCGTCATCAGCACCCTTGAGAACCCCGATCAACAAAATTTGATTTTTTTTACTGTGCCGGACCCCCCCCCCCCCCCCTGGATATGGTCGATTCTCTCGCAAGCGCACTCGTATGCGTGATACACTTACCCTAGTTATTGATTGATTTTTGTTAACTTTGTATGAGAGAGAGCCGGGAACAAATTTGGACTTTTTACGGGGGGGGGGGGGGGGGTTCCCGAGACATCAACGAGGTGCTCCCGTTATCCTCTTGAATTATAACGCCGTGAAAAATGAATAGATTGGAACATAATCCCCTCATTGTCATGGGATTCCCGTGTCCCCTGAATCAGTCGTGAGGATTGTATGTGCTGGCTTACTACGTTTCTAAACTATTCGCGGAAAATTTTGAATTTAAAAAAGATTTTCAATTAAATTTTGATAAGGAAACGAAATGCTGAAAAAGGAAATCACTCACATTGAATTGAACAGCGCTAGTTTTCAAGTTTTTTTGTTGCGCGGAATTTCCAAAAAAAAGTAGTGTGAAATCATAATTCACACTCTTTGTTCATTTTCCTAAAAAAATCACAACATTTTAACAAAGCATGATGGATTCTTTAAATATTCTCCATTCGCATGGATGGTCTTCTCCCATCTACCTCACAGTTTTTTTAGTTTTCAGTTTACAGTTTATAATACTAGTTTATTGTTACCATAAATGAATCCCTTCGTGATTTTAGGCTCAGCCTTTTTCGTTCTAGCAGTATGGGGACGAGCGTTGTCATGTTGGAAGAATTTCCGTTCACCCACGTGATTGTTCGAGGTGGAGTCTTAGCTTCCGTAGCTGGAGAGTGCGTACTAGGGATCCGCAAATGTGCATTCGTGCAAAATGATTTTCAAAATGAAAATGAAAGAAAAGTCGTGCGCACGACTTCATTATTATAATTAAGTATTCATTCGTGCAAATTAATGCATTCGACTCATTCTTATCATTTTGATTCATCAAATTGGTGACTGGTCTGTCATGTCTAAAAGGCGTTGGAGTAATCTTTGGGAGAGTTTTGTTTTGAAAGAAGGTAATGATATTTTTTTTTAATATTTCGTTTTGTTTATTATGTCATTTGTCATTACTGTTTCATATTGGTTTTGTAGTTCATCACATATGTGAGACATGCTTCTTGCAATTTCAGGAGATGATAGTGCAACTTGTATCCACTGTGCAAATATAATTTCAAGGCCAAAAGGATCAACGTGTAATATGTCGAGACATATGAAGAAGTTCCACTCTGATTTAAGTCCCAATGTAAGTAATCGCTTAGAATACGCATTGTCATTGCTCATTTAAGGTGGAGGCTAAGGCATTAGAGACTGCAATTGTTCACTTCATTGCTCAGAACTCACTTCCGATAAATGTCATTCGAAGTGAAACATTCAAAGAGATTATGTCATTGACCAACAAGAACGTGACTTTTCCATCTCCGGATACAATATTCAGACGGGTAATCCCAGATAGGGCGAGGGAAATTCAACAGGAATTGAAAGAAGTGAGACTACATTGTGAATTTTTCAATTTTTAAAAAAATGTCAGGCCATCGGCGATGCCGCCGTATGTTTGACAACGGATGCATGGTCAAGTAAAAACGGCGATGTTTCGTTAAATGCAGTATTGGCTCATTACGTGAATAAGGATACACGCCTTTGCTCAAGAGTTATAGCAGTACATCCAATGAATATGAGACATACTGCTGATAATTTAAGGCAGGAAATAGAGAAGGTAGTGGAAATAGAGAAGGCAATTAAAAGAAGAAGACTAAGTGCATATAGAACACCATTACAAATTCAATTGGAGGATTATCTACACCACTGCTCATCTAATGATTTTGATTTGGAAGAATCTCCATTGGTGTATTGGAGTAAACATAAGTTAGCTTATCCATTGTAAGTGAAATGCTTTTTGTAGTTATCTAATAGAACTAATTCCAAAGATTGCACACGTTGGCAATTGAGTACCTATCATGCCCACCAACATCGGTTAGTGCTGAACGTTTATTTAGTTCCGCAGGTATATAAAGCATTAACAAAATACTTGATTCTCCATGTATTCTTTTGCAGGCATTTTATATAGGAATACTCTTAGAAGCAGACTTTCGGGGAATCATGCAGAGGAGCTGTTAATAATTCGAGTTAATAAGTATAGTCAGAAGGCTAGGTATTATTCATATATCAAAGAACATTTATTGAAGTTTATTTTTTAGAGAAATTTCTGCAATTCCATTCAATGGTTCAAGTTTCAACAAGGAATATGTTCTTAGTGATGATGAAAAAGACGAAGAAGAAGAATCTAAGCAATTTGATGATGATCAAGATCCTGAAAACCTATCAGCTAGTCTATGATTATTATAATTATACATTCAGTTGTTGTTTTATTATCTTGTTTGTCGATGTTAATGCTGTTTTGAGTCTTATTTTTGTTAGTACAACTGCTTAATAAATGCCAAATGCACGAATGGGAACGAAAAAATGCGTCTTAATTGTGCAGAATGACTTTTCATCATTTTCATTTCGTTCATGCTCGTACCGGCTGTGCATTGCACAAATGCGGATCCCTAGTGCGTACCTGTGCCGTGGTACTCGTACCCTCTGTAAGGATTTCCCAGAACTCAACTCCCCGTACTGACAACCACATGCACACCTTCTTGCGCTGCAAATCAGGGTTTGGGACATCTAACAAGGGAACTCTCCCAACTTAATGTGTATGACATAATAATTTACCTGAATCAGTTTTCGATGCTGATTACGAATCTGTTTTCAAACGTTGCCCAATCGAGCTGAGATTCGAGAAAATCGATCTTGAAATTTGCTAGTTTATTCGGAAATTCGTGAGTCTTCCTATATAAACCATCACAATGCGTTCAAAAACTCATCTATCAATTATCCAAACACCTCCTGCTGTAATTTAGCGGATATTGCAGGTAAGTTGTGAATTTTCGAATCAAATAGTCGAATTTAAAGATCGATTTTCTCGAATCTCAGCTCGATTGGGCAACGTTTGATAACGGATTCGTAATCAGCATCGAAAACTGATTCAGGTAATTATTCCCATGTCATATGGCCACATTAAGTTGAGAGAGTTCCCTTGTAAGGGCGGTTCGTGCAAACCAATCCATCAAATCCTTCACTCTTCGTTATCGTATAGCACTCACTTTTCATCATATGACATCGTCCAGCCAATCAAACCGGAGGTGTAGATTAAAAACATTTGCCATGTCCACTCGCCGATCCTCGTCGTATTCGGTAAGGGCACCCATCTTCCCAGTTTCCACTTCTTTCCGAGAAAGTGAAGACGAGAAAACTACTGGTATCGCAATACGGATTAGCCTCTACCCCCATTTCAAAACGGGGAATCTGCTGCACTGTATGCAAATGTCCATACCCGATGCGCGTTCGCCAAATTTATCCATATACTCTGGAAACTCTACCCCGCGGGGCACTCTGTCACTCGCCTCGCGGGTCACTCTGCCGGGCACCCTGCGGGGCAGCTTGTTCAGTCTCTGAAAATCACCCACGGGGAGAAATTTCCAGAGTAAAAGTGTACTATGGTCCTGCCAGTGCGAACTCACCAATTACATCTTTATGGTACATACAGTACTGCACCATATCCCAGTCAAAAAAGGCACCATGTGTGGGCGCAATTTTCTTTGTCGCAGCCTTGCCTTCCCATTGGGGTATTGCGCCTATAGCCTTTAATTTTTTTGCACCGGGAGACTTCCATTCGTTCAATACTTTAATTTCTATTATTTTTTGACAAATGCGGCGCGAAAAAATTGGAAAAAAATCGCGCAATCTCTGCAGTTCTACCAGCAAGTGGCTTTTACCTTCATTTATTTTCCAACAATTAGCACAATTACAGCCTTTTAATTTTTCAAAAAAATCGAAGGAGGAGTGCTTCGGTTCGCCCATTTTTGTTGGGAAATTATGATTCAATGTATGGTCTGATAATTACAGTATATGTAGTCATGGGGCTAATGTCATACATTTTAGAGATTATTTATTTTATTTGTTTCAGTACCGAATACATCAAGACATATCGATCGGAAGAAATAAAGAGTTGTGTAATACATTTCAGGTGCCCTCGCCGTTTTTGTATTCGGCACTGAAACAAACAAAATATATGATCTCTAAAAAGATTTATGAAATTAATCATTCTTTCGCTTAAAAAAATCATCATTTTTATCTTCGTTTCTCATCAAGTGACCTGAAAATGAGCCTCCTCGCATTGGTATGTGAATATATTGTTGGATAAATATGTATTTTTTCGATAGATTTGTCGCATATCATTAATTTATTATATTAAAGAATATTTCTTCAAACCGTTTTCACTTTCACAACACACCAACATCGATGAAAAAATATATTTAAAAGAATTGCGCTGAGAAAAATAAAAGAAACCCAGCCAATCAATATTTATAACAATCGATTACTCTTTGCGCGCATCAAATGCGCCTTCGTTTGTCGGCAAACGAAAACATTCGTCGACAAACGTTTGCCAAGGTGAAAAGGGTTTCTTGGATACCGACAAACCATTTGCCGGCAAAAGCGTTCGCCACGGCAAACGTTTGCCGCGGCAAACGCTTTTTCCGACAAAGTCCGACAAACGTTCATGGATACGGCCTCTGATGCCTCCATAGCCGATCTCGCACGATCGACCGCATTTGGAGTCGCCGAGGCCCGCGCCAGACGCCGAGTCTCCGCACCAGAACTCGCCGAGTACCTGACTGGATCCACCGCAGGAATATTCAACACTGCTACTACGGATATTTCCTCCCTATGGAGCCAAGCCCGTTCAGCTACTCGTCGTCTTTCCACCAAAATCCCGAGTAGCTGGACCAGCGATGCGAATGGTAACCTCTTCGTCTCCCTCCGCTCAACTCCGGTGAATCCCAAGAGACTGCAGCAAGTACTAACAGCGTCAATCAGACGTGGACTGCTCGATCGACTACTAGCGAAACCCGACCAAGGTCGTGTTTGGAGAGAAACATACCGTAACCCCACCTCCAACCACTTTGCCCGCGATGGTTCGTTCCTCCGTTTCGCTGACTGTCGTTTCATCCACCGCGCTCGTCTAAACACCGTACCCCTCAATGGTTGTTATCGATTCGGAGTGAACTACAAGCGATGTCGTCGCTGTGGATATCAGATGGAGACGATGGCACACGTTCTCTGTCATTGTCATCCATCTCTACACAAGAGCAAGGCTCGTCACGATCTCGTACATCATCGATTGAAGGCTGCTATGAAACCGCCCCAGGGTGCCCGTGTATACCATGACCAAAGTTGTACCCGGTTCCGATAGTACCCTGAGACCAGCTGACGAGCAGAAGAGGGCCAAATACGACTCCATTCGTGCCCACTTCGAGAGGAAGGGATACGAAGCTCGCTGCTTCGGATTCGTGGTCGGTGCCCTGGGAGGGTGGTACCAAGGGAACGAAGGTGCATTGCTCGCCCTTCGCGTCCCGGTACCGTACTCCCGGCTGATGAGGATGCTCATGGATATCATTCGTTCCTCCAGAGAGCACCACTCATCTTAGAGCACTCGGGCGACACGATTGCGTCAACATAACCCTGTCGATATGCCCGATGCGAGCCAGCACCACGAATGCCCTTCCTCGCCTCCGCCCCATCAACCCCGTCCCCTTCATTCTGCCGTAACCGAGAACGGTCATTGAGGCTTACCCACTAGAATTTGTTCCCTATAGGTTCATCATTATCTTGCTAACTCTTGTGAATTGTCTTTGAATAATAATATTGTTTCATTGTACCACTGATCTTTGATCTTTGGTAAACCACAGTTTCACTAACTCATTTTAATCATTATCTTAACCCAACCTTTCTTGTCCCCCACTTAAACCGATGTGCCGTGGGCGACCCCTGGGGCCATCGGTGGAAGTGCCAACCTCTCACTGATCTTTGATCTTTGAGCCCATGAGAAGTATATTCGGTAATATTCATTTTTTTATCGCTGCTAACTTTTCTTCTTCGTTCTTTTAACCGTATTTCGCACCTCGAGTGCTAACATAACTTGCAATAAACTTGTAATCTATTATTATAATATCTTTATACGATAGAATGAAAGTCGTGTACACATGTTCTCAAGCATTCTTTCTGAATTCTACTTCGCAGTAAACGTAGACGTTGAGCGTGTAAAACGTAGACGTTGAGTGTGTAAAACGTAGACGTTGAGTGTGTAAAACGTAGACGTTGAGTGTGTAAAACGTAGACGTTGAGTGTGTAAAACGTAGACGTTGAGTGTGTAAAACGTAGACGTTGAGCGTGTAAAACGTAGACGTTGAGTGTGTAAAACGTAGACGTTGAGTGTGTAAAAAACGTAGACGTTGAGTGTGTAAAACGTAGACGTTGAGTGTGTAAAACGTAGACGTTGAGTGTGTAAAACGTAGACGTTGAGTGTGTAAAACGTAGACGTTGAGTGTGTAAAACGTAGACGTTGAGTGTGTAAAACGTAGACGTTGAGTGTGTAAAACGTAGACGTTGAGTGTGTAAAACGTAGACGTTGAGTGTGTAAAACGTAGACGTTGAGTGTGTAAAACGTAGACGTTGAGTGTGTAAAACGTAGACGTTGAGTGTGTAAAACGTAGACGTTGAGTGTGTAAAACGTAGACGTTGAGTGTGTAAAACGTAGACGTTGAGTGTGTAAAACGTAGACGTTGAGTGTGTAAAACGTAGACGTTGAGTGTGTAAAACGTAGACGTTGAGTGTGTAAAACGTAGA
>CALSFV010000629.1:0-17660 GCA_943737045.1 Parapristionchus giblindavisi
TTACGGTTTTACGGTTTTAGGTTGCGGTCACGGTTTTACGGTTACGGTTATGATTACGGTTTTACGGTTATTGTTACGGTTACGGTTTTACGCTTACGTTTTTACGGTTACGGTTTTACGGTTACGGTTTTACGGTTTTACCGTTACGGTTTTACGGTTACGGTTTCGATTAGGATTTTACGGTTTTACGGTTTTAGATAACAGTCACGGTTTTATGGTAACGGTTACGGTTACGGTTTTATGGTAACTGTTAAGGTTTTACGGTTACGGTTTTACGGTTACAGTTTTACGGTTACGGTTTTACGGTTACGGTTTTACGGTTTTACGGTTACGGTTTGACGGTTATTGGTTATTGGTTATTGGTTTTACGGTTTTACGGTAACTGTTACGGTTTCACGGTTACGGTTTCGATTACGGTTTTACGGTTTTACGGTTTTAGGTTGCGGTCACGGTTTTACGGTTACGGTTATGATTGCGGTTTTACGGTTATTGTTACGGTTACGGTTTTACGCTTACGTTTTTACGGTTACGGTTTTACGGTTTTACCGTTACGGTTTTACGGTTTTACGGTTACGGTTTTACGCTTACGGTTTTACGGTTACGGTTTTACCGTTACGGTTTTACGGTTACGGTTTTACGGTTACGGTTTCGATTACGGTTTTACGGTTTTAGGTTACAGTCACGGTTTTATGGTTACGGTTACGGTTACGGTTTCACGGTGACGGCTACGGTTACGGTTTTACGGTTACGGTTTTAAGGTTTTACGGATGCGGTTTTACGGTTATTGTTACGGTTACGGTTACGGTTTTACGGTAACTGTTACGGTTTTACGGTTACGGTTTTACAGTTACAGTTTTACGGTTACGGTTTTACGGTTACGGTTTTACGGTTTTATCTTACGGTCACGGTTTTACGGTTACGGTTACGGTTTTACGGTTACGGTTTCACGATTACGTTATGGTTACGGTTATGGTTACGGTTACGGTTACGGATACGGTTACGGTTACGGTTACGGTTACGGTTACGGTTTTACTGATCCTTGTTTCTTGCAACGTTCATAAAGCCTGGCCCGACTAAAAGATAAGCAGGCAGCCCATCGCCACCGCCTCAATCTGTTTTACGGTTTTACGCTTTTACGGTTACGGTTACGGTTTTACGGATACGGTTACGGATTAGGCTTGGCCCCAGGCGGGACCGAAGGTTGCCGAAGCGATCTCGATTACGGTTTTACGGTTTTACGGTTTTAGGTTGCGGTCACGGTTTTACTGTTACGGTTACGGTTACGGTTTTACGGTTATTGTTACGGTTACGGTTTTTACGGTTACTGTTTTACGCTTACGGTTTTACGGTTACGGTTTTACGGTTTTCCCGTTACGGTTTTACGGTTACGGTTTTACGGTTACGGTTTGACGGTTTTACCGTTACGGTTTTACGGTTACGGTTTCGATTAGGGTTTTACGGTTTTACGGTTTTAGATAACAGTCACGGTTTTATGGTAACGGTTACGGTTACGGTTTTATGGTAACTGTTAAGGTTTTACGGTTACGGTTTTACGGTTACAGTTTTACGGTTACGGTTTTACGGTTACGGTTTTACGGTTTTACGGTTACGGTTTGACGGTTATTGGTTATTGGTTATTGGTTTTACGGTTTTACGGTAACTGTTACGGTTTCACGGTTACGGTTTCGATTACGGTTTTACGGATTTACGGTTTTAGGTTGCGGTCACGGTTTTACGGTTACGGTTATGATTACGGTTTTACGGTTATTGTTACGGTTACGGTTTTACGCTTACGTTTTTACGGTTACGGTTTTACGGTTTTACCGTTACGGTTTTACGGTTTTACGGTTACGGTTTTACGCTTACGGTTTTACGGTTACGGTTTTACCGTTACGGTTTTACGGTTACGGTTTTACGGTTACGGTTTCGATTACGGTTTTACGGTTTTAGGTTACAGTCACGGTTTTATGGTTACGGTTACGGTTACGGTTTCACGGTGACGGCTACGGTTACGGTTTTACGGTTACGGTTTTAAGGTTTTACGGATGCGGTTTTACGGTTATTGTTACGGTTACGGTTACGGTTTTACGGTAACTGTTACGGTTTTACGGTTACGGTTTTACAGTTACAGTTTTACGGTTACGGTTTTACGGTTACGGTTTTACGGATACGGTTTTACGGTTTTATCTTACGGTCACGGTTTTACGGTTACGGTTACGGTTTTACGGTTACGGTTTCACGATTACGTTATGGTTACGGTTATGGTTACGGTTACGGTTACGGATACGGTTACGGTTACGGTTACGGTTACGGTTACGGTTTTACTGATCCTTGTTTCTTGCAACGTTCATAAAGCCTGGCCCGACTAAAAGATAAGCAGGCAGCCCATCGCCACCGCCTCAATCTGTTTTACGGTTTTACGCTTTTACGGTTACGGTTACGGTTTTACGGATACGGTTACGGATTAGGCTTGGCCCCAGGCGGGACCGAAGGTTGCCGAAGCGATCTCGATTACGATTTTACGGTTTTACGGTTTTAGGTTGCGGTCACGGTTTTACTGTTACGGTTACGGTTACGGTTTTACGGTTATTGTTACGGTTACGGTTTTTACGGTTACTGTTTTACGCTTACGGTTTTACGGTTACGGTTTTACGGTTTTCCCGTTACGGTTTTACGGTTACGGTTTTACGGTTACGGTTTCGATTACGGTTTTACGGTTTTACGGTTTTAGGTTGCGGTTACGGTTTTACGGTTTTACGGTTACGGTTTGACGGTTATTGGTTATTGGTTATTGGTTTTACGGTTTTACGGTAACTGTTACGGTTTCACGGTTACGGTTTCGATTACGGTTTTACGGATTTACGGTTTTAGGTTGCGGTCACGGTTTTACGGTTACGGTTATGATTACGGTTTTACGGTTATTGTTACGGTTACGGTTTTACGCTTACGTTTTTACGGTTACGGTTTTACGGTTTTACCGTTACGGTTTTACGGTTTTACGGTTACGGTTTTACGCTTACGGTTTTACGGTTACGGTTTTACCGTTACGGTTTTACGGTTACGGTTTTACGGTTACGGTTTCGATTACGGTTTTACGGTTTTAGGTTACAGTCACGGTTTTATGGTTACGGTTACGGTTACGGTTTCACGGTGACGGCTACGGTTACGGTTTTACGGTTACGGTTTTAAGGTTTTACGGATGCGGTTTTACGGTTATTGTTACGGTTACGGTTACGGTTTTACGGTAACTGTTACGGTTTTACGGTTACGGTTTTACAGTTACAGTTTTACGGTTACGGTTTTACGGTTACGGTTTTACGGATACGGTTTTACGGTTTTATCTTACGGTCACGGTTTTACGGTTACGGTTACGGTTTTACGGTTACGGTTTCACGATTACGTTATGGTTACGGTTATGGTTACGGTTACGGTTACGGATACGGTTACGGTTACGGTTACGGTTACGGTTACGGTTTTACTGATCCTTGTTTCTTGCAACGTTCATAAAGCCTGGCCCGACTAAAAGATAAGCAGGCAGCCCATCGCCACCGCCTCAATCTGTTTTACGGTTTTACGCTTTTACGGTTACGGTTACGGTTTTACGGATACGGTTACGGATTAGGCTTGGCCCCAGGCGGGACCGAAGGTTGCCGAAGCGATCTCGATTACGGTTTTACGGTTTTACGGTTTTAGGTTGCGGTCACGGTTTTACTGTTACGGTTACGGTTACGGTTTTACGGTTATTGTTACGGTTACGGTTTTTACGGTTACTGTTTTACGCTTACGGTTTTACGGTTACGGTTTTACGGTTTTCCCGTTACGGTTTTACGGTTACGGTTTTACGGTTACGGTTTCGATTACGGTTTTACGGTTTTACGGTTTTAGGTTGCGGTCACGGTTTTACGGTTACGGTTACGGTTACGGTTTTACGGTTATTGTTACGGTTACGGTTTTACGGTAACTGTTACGGTTTTACGGTTACGGTATCGATTACGGTTTTTCGTTTTTACGGTTTTAGGTTGCGGTCACGGTTTTACAGTTACGGTTACGGTTACGGTTTTACGGTTATTGTTACGGTTACGGTTTTTACGGTTACGGTTTTACGCTTACGGTTTTACGGTTACGGTTTTACGGTAACTGTTACGGTTTTACGGTTACGGTTTCGATTACGGTTTTACGGTTTTACGGTTTTAGGTTGCGGTAACGGTTTTACAGTTACGGTTACGGTTACGGTTTTACGGTTATTGTTACGGTTACGGTTTTTACGGTTACGGTTTTACGCTTACGGTTTTACCGTTACGGTTTTACGGTTACGGTTTTACGGTTACGGTTTTACGGTGACGGCTACGGTTACGGTTTTAAGGTTCTACGGATGCGGTTTTACGGTTATTGTTACGGTTACGGTTACGGTTTTACGGATACGGTTACGGATTAGGCTTGGCCCCAGGCGGGACCGAAGGTTGCCGAAGCGATCTCGATTACGGTTTTACGGTATTACGGTTTTAGGTTGCGGTCACGGATTTACGGTTACGGTTACGGTTACGGTTTTACGGTTATTGTTACGGTTACGGTTTTTACGGTTACGGTTTTACGCTTACGGTTTTACGGTTACGGTTTTACGGTTTTACCGTTACGGTTTTACGGTTACGGTTTTACGGTTACGGTTTCGATTAGGGTTTTACGGTTTTACGGTTTTAGATAACAGTCACGGTTTTATGGTAACGGTTACGGTTACGGTTTTATGGTAACAGTTAAGGTTTTACGGTTACGGTTTTACGGTTACAGTTTTACGGTTACGGTTTTACGGTTACGGTTTTACGGTTTTACGGTTACGGTTTGGCGGTTATTGGTTATTGGTTATTGGTTTTACGGTTTTACGGTAACTGTTACGGTTTCACGGTTACGGTTTCGATTACGGTTTTACGGTTCTACGGTTTTAGGTTGCGGTCACGGTTTTACGGTTACGGTTACGATTACGGTTTTACGGTTATTGTTACGGTTACGGTTTTACGCTTACGTTTTTACGGTTACGGTTTTACGGTTACGGTTTTACGGTTTTACCGTTACGGTTTTACGGTTACGGTTTTACGGTTACGGTTTCGATTAGGGTTTTACGGTTTTACGGTTTTAGATAACAGTCACGGTTTTATGGTAACGGTTACGGTTACGGTTTTATGGTAACTGTTAAGGTTTTACGGTTACGGTTTTACGGTTACAGTTTTACGGTTACGGTTTTACGGTTACGGTTTTACGGTTTTACGGTTACGGTTTGACGGTTATTGGTTATTGGTTATTGGTTTTACGGTTTTACGGTAACTGTTACGGTTTCACGGTTACGGTTTCGATTACGGTTTTACGGTTCTACGGTTTTAGGTTGCGGTCACGGTTTTACGGTTACGGTTACGATTACGGTTTTACGGTTTTTTACGGTTTTACGGTTTTAGGTTGCGGTCACGGTTTTACGGTTACGGTTATGATTACGGTTTTAGGTTGCGGTCACGGTTTTACGGTTACGGTTACGATTACGGTTTTACGGTTTTTTACGGTTTTACGGTTTTAGGTTGCGGTCACGGTTTTACGGTTACGGTTATGATTACGGTTTTACGGTTATTGTTACGGTTACGGTTTTACGCTTACGTTTTTACGGTTACGGTTTTACGGTTTTACGGTTTTACGGTTACGGTTTTACGCTTACGGTTTTACGGTTACGGTTTTACCGTTACGGTTTTACGGTTACGGTTTTACGGTTACGGTTTCGATTACGGTTTTACGGTTTTAGGTTACAGTCACGGTTTTATGGTTACGGTTACGGTTACGGTTTCACGGTGACGGCTACGGTTACGGTTTTACGGTTACGGTTTTAAGGTTTTACGGATGCGGTTTTACGGTTATTGTTACGGTTACGGTTACGGTTTTACGGTAACTGTTACGGTTTTACGGTTACGGTTTTACAGTTACAGTTTTACGGTTACGGTTTTACGGTTACGGTTTTACGGATACGGTTTTACGGTTTTATCTTACGGTCACGGTTTTACGGTTACGGTTACGGTTTTACGGTTACGGTTTCACGATTACGTTATGGTTACGGTTATGGTTACGGTTACGGTTACGGATACGGTTACGGTTACGGTTACGGTTACGGTTTTACTGATCCTTGTTTCTTGCAACGTTCATAAAGCCTGGCCCGACTAAAAGATAAGCAGGCAGCCCATCGCCACCGCCTCAATCTGTTTTACGGTTTTACGCTTTTACGGTTACGGTTACGGTCTTACGGATACGGTTACGGATTAGGCTTGGCCCCAGGCGGGACCGAAGGTTGCCGAAGCGATCTCGATTACGGTTTTACGGTTTTACGGTTTTAGGTTGCGGTCACGGTTTTACTGTTACGGTTACGGTTACGGTTTTACGGTTATTGTTACGGTTACGGTTTTTACGGTTACTGTTTTACGCTTACGGTTTTACGGTTACGGTTTTACGGTTACGGTTTGACGGTTATTGGTTATTGGTTATTGGTTTTACGGTTTTACGGTAACTGTTACGGTTTCACGGTTACGGTTTCGATTACGGTTTTACGGTTCTACGGTTTTAGGTTGCGGTCACGGTTTTACGGTTACGGTTACGATTACGGTTTTACGGTTATTGTTACGGTTACGGTTTTACGCTTACGTTTTTACGGTTACGGTTTTACGGTTACGGTTTTACGGTTTTACCGTTACGGTTTTACGGTTACGGTTTTACGGTTACGGTTTCGATTAGGATTTTACGGTTTTACGGTTTTAGATAACAGTCACGGTTTTATGGTAACGGTTACGGTTACGGTTTTATGGTAACTGTTAAGGTTTTACGGTTACGGTTTTACGGTTACAGTTTTACGGTTACGGTTTTACCGTTACGGTTTTACGGTTTTACGGTAACTGGGGCGGTATTCTTTCGTCAATTTCGGCAGATGCCGAAATATTTTTCGTCATTCCGAAATAAATTTCGCGCACACGTTGAGAGATAGAGCGGTCTGCCGAAAATGAGAGAGACCTTCCGAATGCCGAAACATTCGGCAAAATGATTTTGCCATCGTAAGAGAAAAATTCGGCGCACTTTTTCGAAAGCCTAAATATTTGAGGGGAGAAGTAAGGGATTTCGGCATGACATCGTTTTCATTTTTGTTATTTGTCTTTTTCTTGAGCGGTGTCTCCGCATCACGACCAACCGACCAGCGAAGAGAAGAACGGGGCAAATGATGATTGAGAGACGAATAAAAAAGAATGAGAAACAATATTCCTAGGTACTAGGAAGATAAACGATAGAGAATGAAATGAAGCAAAATAGTCTAGTGGTTGATTGATAATTTGTCATGCGGATGATCGGTGGTACATTCTCCTCTCAAACATGTGTCTTTTGCGAGATTCGGTTGATAATTTTCGGCTATAGCCGTGAAATATTTCGGCAAGCCGCGAAATATTTCGGCACGCCGAAAATTTCGGCAATGCCGAAATTGACGAAAGAATACCACCCCTGTTACGGTTTCACGGTTACGGTTTCGATTACGGTTTTACGGTTTTACGGTTTTAGGTTGCGGTCACGGTTTTACGGTTACGGTTATGATTACGGTTTTACGGTTATTGTTACGGTTACGGTTTTACGCTTACGTTTTTACGGTTACGGTTTTACGGTTTTACGGTTACGGTTTTACGCTTACGGTTTTACGGTTACGGTTTTACCGTTACGGTTTCACGGTTACGGTTTTACGGTTACGGTTTCGATTACGGTTTTACGGTTTTAGGTTACAGTCACGGTTTTATGGTTACGGTTACGGTTACGGTTTCACGGTGACGGCTACGGTTACGGTTTTACGGTTACGGTTTTAAGGTTTTACGGATGCGGTTTTACGGTTATTGTTACGGTTACGGTTACGGTTTTACGGTAACTGTTACGGTTTTACGGTTACGGTTTTACAGTTAAAGTTTTACGGTTACGGTTTTACGGTTACGGTTTTACGGATACGGTTTTACGGTTTTATCTTACGGTCACGGTTTTACGGTTACGGTTACGGTTTTACGGTTACGGTTTCACGATTACGTTATGGTTACGGTTATGGTTACGGTTACGGTTACGGATACGGTTACGGTTACGGTTACGGTTACGGTTACGGTTTTACTGATCCTTGTTTCTTGCAACGTTCATAAAGCCTGGCCCGACTAAAAGATAAGCAGGCAGCCCATCGCCACCGCCTCAATCTGTTTTACGGTTTTACGCTTTTACGGTTACGGTTACGGTCTTACGGATACGGTTACGGATTAGGCTTGGCCCCAGGCGGGACCGAAGGTTGCCGAAGCGATCTCGATTACGGTTTTACGGTTTTACGGTTTTAGGTTGCGGTCACGGTTTTACTGTTACGGTTACGGTTACGGTTTTACGGTTATTGTTACGGTTACGGTTTTTACGGTTACTGTTTTACGCTTACGGTTTTACGGTTACGGTTTTACGGTTACGGTTTGACGGTTATTGGTTATTGGTTATTGGTTTTACGGTTTTACGGTAACTGTTACGGTTTCACGGTTACGGTTTCGATTACGGTTTTACGGTTCTACGGTTTTAGGTTGCGGTCACGGTTTTACGGTTACGGTTACGATTACGGTTTTACGGTTATTGTTACGGTTACGGTTTTACGCTTACGTTTTTACGGTTACGGTTTTACGGTTACGGTTTTACCGTTACGGTTTTACGGTTACGGTTTTACGGTTACGGTTTCGATTACGGTTTTACGGTTTTAGGTTACAGTCACGGTTTTATGGTTACGGTTACGGTTACGGTTTCACGGTGACGGCTACGGTTACGGTTTTACGGTTACGGTTTTAAGGTTTTACGGATGCGGTTTTACGGTTATTGTTACGGTTACGGTTACGGTTTTACGGTAACTGTTACGGTTTTACGGTTACGGTTTTACGGTTACGGTTTTACGGTTTTACCGTTACGGTTTTACGGTTACGGTTTTACGGTTACGGTTTCGATTAGGGTTTTACGGTTTTACGGTTTTAGATAACAGTCACGGTTTTATGGTAACGGTTACGGTTACGGTTTTATGGTAACTGTTAAGGTTTTACGGTTACGGTTTTACGGTTACAGTTTTACGGTTACGGTTTTACGGTTACGGTTTTACGGTTACGGTTTTACGCTTACGGTTTTACGGTTATTGTTACGGTTACGGTTTTATGCTTACGTTTTTACGGTTACGGTTTTACGGTTTTACGGTTTTACGGTTACGGTTTTACGCTTACGGTTTTACGGTTACGGTTTTACCGTTACGGTTTTACGGTTACGGTTTTACGGTTACGGTTTCGATTACGGTTTTACGGTTTTAGGTTACAGTCACGGTTTTATGGTTACGGTTACGGTTACGGTTTCACGGTGACGGCTACGGTTACGGTTTTACGGTTACGGTTTTAAGGTTTTACGGATGCGGTTTTACGGTTATTGTTACGGTTACGGTTACGGTTTTACGGTAACTGTTACGGTTTTACGGTTACGGTTTTACAGTTACAGTTTTACGGTTACGGTTTTACGGTTACGGTTTTACGGATACGGTTTTACGGTTTTATCTTACGGTCACGGTTTTACGGTTACGGTTACGGTTTTACGGTTACGGTTTCACGATTACGTTATGGTTACGCTTATGGTTACGGTTACGGTTACGGATACGGTTACGGTTACGGTTACGGTTACGGTTACGGTTTTACTGATCCTTGTTTCTTGCAACGTTCATAAAGCCTGGCCCGACTAAAAGATAAGCAGGCAGCCCATCGCCACCGCCTCAATCTGTTTTACGGTTTTACGCTTTTACGGTTACGGTTACGGTTTTACGGATACGGTTACGGATTAGGCTTGGCCCCAGGCGGGACCGAAGGTTGCCGAAGCGATCTCGATTACGGTTTTACAGTTACAGTTTTACGGTTACGGTTTTACGTTTACGGTTTTACGGATACGGTTTTACGGTTTTAGGTTACGGTCACGGTTTGACGGTTACGGTTACGGTTTTACGGTTACGGTTTTACGATTACGGTTATGGTTACGGTTACGGTTACGGTTACGGTTACGGTTACGGTTACGGTTTTACTGATCCTTGTTTCTTGCAAAGTTCATAAAGCCTGGCCCGACTAAAAGATAAGCAGGCAGCCCATCGCCACCGCCTCAATCTGTTTTACGGTTTTACGGTTTTACGGTTACGGTTACGGTTTTACGGATACGGTTACGGATTAGGCTTGGCCCCAGGCGGGACCGAAGGTTGCCGAAGCGATCTCGATTACGGTTTTACGGTATTACGGTTTTAGGTTGCGGTCACGGATTTACGGTTACGGTTACGGTTACGGTTTTACGGTTATTGTTACGGTTACGGTTTTTACGGTTACGGTTTTACGCTTACGGTTTTACGGTTTTACCGTTACGGTTTTACGGTTACGGTTTTACGGTTACGGTTTCGATTAGGGTTTTACGGTTTTACGGTTTTACCGTTACGGTTTTACGGTTACGGTTTTACGGTTACGGTTTCGATTACGGTTTTACGGTTTTAGGTTACAGTCACGGTTTTATGGTTACGGTTACGGTTACGGTTTCACGGTGACGGCTACGGTTACGGTTTTACGGTTACGGTTTTAAGGTTTTACGGATGCGGTTTTACGGTTATTGTTACGGTTACGGTTACGGTTTTACGGTAACTGTTACGGTTTTACGGTTACGGTTTTACAGTTACAGTTTTACGGTTACGGTTTTACGGTTACGGTTTTACGGATACGGTTTTACGGTTTTTTCTTACGGTCACGGTTTTACGGTTACGGTTACGGTTTTACGGTTACGGTTTCACGATTACGTTATGGTTACGGTTATGGTTACGGTTACGGTTACGGATACGGTTACGGTTACGGTTACGGTTACGGTTACGGTTTTACTGATCCTTGTTTCTTGCAACGTTCATAAAGCCTGGCCCGACTAAAAGATAAGCAGGCAGCCCATCGCCACCGCCTCAATCTGTTTTACGGTTTTACGCTTTTACGGTTACGGTTACGGTTTTACGGATACGGTTACGGATTAGGCTTGGCCCCAGGCGGGACCGAAGGTTGCCGAAGCGATCTCGATTACGGTTTTACAGTTACAGTTTTACGGTTACGGTTTTACGTTTACGGTTTTACGGATACGGTTTTACGGTTTTAGGTTACGGTCACGGTTTGACGGTTACGGTTACGGTTTTACGGTTACGGTTTTACGATTACGGTTATGGTTACGGTTACGGTTACGGTTACGGTTACGGTTACGGTTACGGTTTTACTGATCCTTGTTTCTTGCAAAGTTCATAAAGCCTGGCCCGACTAAAAGATAAGCAGGCAGCCCATCGCCACCGCCTCAATCTGTTTTACGGTTTTACGGTTTTACGGTTACGGTTACGGTTTTACGGATACGGTTACGGATTAGGCTTGGCCCCAGGCGGGACCGAAGGTTGCCGAAGCGATCTCGATTACGGTTTTACGGTATTACGGTTTTAGGTTGCGGTCACGGATTTACGGTTACGGTTACGGTTACGGTTTTACGGTTATTGTTACGGTTACGGTTTTTACGGTTACGGTTTTACGCTTACGGTTTTACGGTTTTACCGTTACGGTTTTACGGTTACGGTTTTACGGTTACGGTTTCGATTAGGGTTTTACGGTTTTACGGTTTTACCGTTACGGTTTTACGGTTACGGTTTTACGGTTTTAGGTTACAGTCACGGTTTTATGGTTACGGTTACGGTTACGGTTTTACGGTTACGGTTTTAAGGTTTTACGGATGCGGTTTTACGGTTATTGTTACGGTTACGGTTACGGTTTTACGGTAACTGTTACGGTTTTACGGTTACGGTTTTACAGTTACAGTTTTACGGTTACGGTTTTACGGTTACGGTTTTACGGATACGGTTTTACGGTTTTTTCTTACGGTCACGGTTTTACGGTTACGGTTACGGTTTTACGGTTACGGTTTCACGATTACGTTATGGTTACGGTTATGGTTACGGTTACGGTTACGGTTACGGTTACGGTTACGGTTACGGTTACGGTTACGGTTTTACTGATCCTTGTTTCTTGCAACGTTCATAAAGCCTGGCCCGACTAAAAGATAAGCAGGCAGCCCATCGCCACCGCCTCAATCTGTTTTATGGTTTTACGCTTTTACGGTTACGGTTACGGTTTTACGGATACGGTTACGGATTAGGCTTGGCCCCAGGCGGGACCGAAGGTTGCCGAAGCGATCTCGATTACGGTTTTACGGTTTTACGGTTTTAGGTTGCGGTCACGGTTTTACGGTTATTGTAACGGTTACGGTTTTTACGGTTACTGTTTTACGCTTACGGTTTTACGGTTACGGTTTTACGGTTTTCCCGTTACGGTTTTACGGTTACGGTTTTACGGTTACGGTTTCGATTACGGTTTTACGGTTTTACGGTTTTAGATAACAGTCACGGTTTTATGGTTACGGCTACGGTTACGGTTTTACGGTAACTGATAAGGTTTTACGGTTACGGTTTTACGGTTACAGTTTTACGGTTACGGTTTTACGGTTACGGTTTTACGGTTACGGTTTTACGGTTTTCCCGTTACGGTTTTACGGTTACGGTTACGGTTACGGTTTTACGGTTATTGTTACGGTTACGGTTTTTACGGTTACGGTTTGACGGTTATTGTTACGGTTACGGTTACGGTTTTACGGTTACGGTTTTACAGTTACAGTTTTACGGTTACGGTTTTACGGTTTTACGGTTTTAGGTTGCGGTCACGGTTTTACGGTTACGGTTACGGTTACGGTTTTACGGTTATTGTTACGGTTACGGTTTTTACGGTTACGGTTTGACGGTTATTGTTACGGTTACGGTTTTACGGTAACTGTTACGGTTTTACGGTTACGGTTTCGATTACGGTTTTACGGTTTTACGGTTTTAGGTTGCGGTCACGGTTTTACGGTTACGGTTACGGTTACGGTTTTACGGTTATTGTTACGGTTACGGTTTTTACGGTTACGGTTTGACGGTTATTGTTACGGTTACGGTTTTACGGTAACTGTTACGGTTTTACGGTTACGGTTTCGATTACGGTTTTACGGTTTTACGGTTTTAGGTTGCGGTCACGGTTTTACAGTTACGGTTACGGTTACGGTTTTACGGTTATTGTTACGGTTACGGTTTTTACGGTTACGGTTTTACGCTTACGATTTTACGGTTACGGTTTTACGGTTTTACCGTTACGGTTTTACGGTTACGGTTTTACGGTTACGGTTTCACGGCGACGGCTACGGTTACGGTTTTACAGTTACGGTTTTAAGGTTCTACGGATGCGGTTTTACGGTTATTGTTACGGTTACGGTTACGGTTTTACGGTTACGGTTTTACAGTTACAGTTTTACGGTTACGGTTTTACGGTTTTACGGTTTTAGGTTGCGGTCACGGTTTTACGGTTACGGTCACGGTTTTACGGTTACGGTTACGGTTTTACGGTTACGGTTTCGATTACGGTTTTACGGTTTTACGGTTTTAGGTTGCGGTCACGGTTTTACAGTTACGGTTACGGTTACGGTTTTACGGTTATTGTTACGGTTACGGTTTTTACGGTTACGGTTTTACGCTTACGATTTTACGGTTACGGTTTTACGGTTTTACCGTTACGGTTTTACGGTTACGGTTTTACGGTTACGGTTTCACGGCGACGGCTACGGTTACGGTTTTACGGTTACGGTTTTAAGGTTCTACGGATACGGTTTTACGGTTATTGTTACGGTTACGGTTACGGTTTTACGGTTACGGTTTTACAGTTACAGTTTTACGGTTACGGTTTTACGGTTTTACGGTTTTAGGTTGCGGTCACGGTTTTACGGTTACGGTCACGGTTTTACGGTTACGGTTACGGTTTTACGGTTACGGTTTTACGATTACTGTTATGGTTACGGTTACGGTTACGGTTACGGTTACGGTTTTACTGATCCTTGTTTCTTGCAAAGTTCATAAAGCCTGGCCCGACTAAAAGATAAGCAGGCAGCCCATCGCCACCGGTTACGGTTTTACGGTTACGGTTTCACGGTGACGGCTACGGTTACGGTTTTACGGTTACGGTTTTAAGGTTCTACGGATGCGGTTTTACGGTTATTGTTACGGTTTCGGTTACGGTTTTACGGTAACTGTTACGGTTTTACGGTTACGGTTTTACAGTTACAGTTTTACGGTTACGGTTTTACGGTTACGGTTTTACGGATACGGTTTTACGGTTTTAGGTTACGGTCACGGTTTTACGGTTACGGTTACGGTTTTACGGTTACGGTTTTACGATTTCGGTTATGGTTACGGTTACGGTTACGGTTACGGTTACGGTTACGGTTTTACTGATCCTTGTTTCTTGCAAAGTTCATAAAGCCTGGCCCGACTAAAAGATAAGCAGGCAGCCCATCGCCACCGCCTCAATCTGTTTTACGGTTTTACGGTTTTACGGTTACGGTTACGGTTTTACGGATACGGTTACGGATTAGGCTTGGCCCCAGGCGGGACCGAAGGTTGCCGAAGCGATCTCGATTACGGTTTTACAGTTACAGTTTTACGGTTACGGTTTTACGTTTACGGTTTTACGGATACGGTTTTACGGTTTTAGGTTACGGCCACGGTTTGACGGTTACGGTTACGGTTTTACGGTTACGGTTTTACGATTACGGTTATGGTTACGGTTACGGTTACGGTTACGGTTACGGTTACGGTTACGGTTTTACTGATCCTTGTTTCTTGCAAAGTTCATAAAGCCTGGCCCGACTAAAAGATAAGCAGGCAGCCCATCGCCACCGCCTCAATCTGTTTTACGGTTTTACGGTTTTACGGTTACGGTTACGGTTTTACGGATACGGTTACGGATTAGGCTTGGCCCCAGGCGGGACCGAAGGTTGCCGAAGCGATCTCGATTACGGTTTTACGGTATTACGGTTTTAGGTTGCGGTCACGGATTTACGGTTACGGTTACGGTTACGGTTTTACGGTTATTGTTACGGTTACGGTTTTTACGGTTTCGGTTTTACGCTTACGGTTTTACGGTTTTACCGTTACGGTTTTACGGTTACGGTTTTACGGTTACGGTTTCGATTAGGGTTTTACGGTTTTACGGTTTTACCGTTACGGTTTTACGGTTACGGTTTTACGGTTACGGTTTCGATTACGGTTTTACGGTTTTAGGTTACAGTCACGGTTTTATGGTTACGGTTACGGTTACGGTTTCACGGTGACGGCTACGGTTACGGTTTTACGGTTACGGTTTTAAGGTTTTACGGATGCGGTTTTACGGTTATTGTTACGGTTACGGTTTTACGGTAACTGTTACGGTTTTACGGTTACGGTTTGGCGGTTATTGGTTATTGGTTATTGGTTTTACGGTTTTACGGTAACTGTTACGGTTTCACGGTTACGGTTTCGATTACGGTTTTACGGTTCTACGGTTTTAGGTTGCGGTCACGGTTTTACGGTTACGGTTACGATTACGGTTTTACGGTTATTGTTACGGTTACGGTTTTACGCTTACGTTTTTACGGTTACGGTTTTACGGTTACGGTTTTACGGTTTTACCGTTACGGTTTTACGGTTACGGTTTTACGGTTACGGTTTCGATTAGGGTTTTACGGTTTTACGGTTTTAGATAACAGTCACGGTTTTATGGTAACGGTTACGGTTACGGTTTTATGGTAACTGTTAAGGTTTTACGGTTACGGTTTTACGGTTACAGTTTTACGGTTACGGTTTTACGGTTACGGTTTTACGGTTTTACGGTTACGGTTTTACGGTTATTGGTTATTGGTTATTGGTTTTACGGTTTTACGGTAACTGTTACGGTTTCACGGTTACGGTTTCGATTACGGTTTTACGGTTCTACGGTTTTAGGTTGCGGTCACGGTTTTACGGTTACGGTTACGATTACGGTTTTACGGTTTTTTACGGTTTTACGGTTTTAGGTTGCGGTCACGGTTTTACGGTTACGGTTATGATTACGGTTTTAGGTTGCGGTCACGGTTTTACGGTTACGGTTACGATTACGGTTTTACGGTTTTTTACGGTTTTACGGTTTTAGGTTGCGGTCACGGTTTTACGGTTACGGTTATGATTACGGTTTTACGGTTATTGTTACGGTTACGGTTTTACGCTTACGTTTTTACGGTTACGGTTTTACGGTTACGGTTTTACGGTTTTACCGTTACGGTTTTACGGTTACGGTTTTACGGTTACGGTTTCGATTAGGGTTTTACGGTTTTACGGTTTTAGATAACAGTCACGGTTTTATGGTAACGGTTACGGTTACGGTTTTATGGTAACAGTTAAGGTTTTACGGTTACGGTTTTACGGTTACAGTTTTACGGTTACGGTTTTACGGTTACGGTTTTACGGTTTTACGGTTACGGTTTGGCGGTTATTGGTTATTGGTTATTGGTTTTACGGTTTTACGGTAACTGTTACGGTTTCACGGTTACGGTTTCGATTACGGTTTTACGGTTCTACGGTTTTAGGTTGCGGTCACGGTTTTACGGTTACGGTTACGATTACGGTTTTACGGTTTTTTACGGTTTTACGGTTTTAGGTTGCGGTCACGGTTTTACGGTTACGGTTATGATTACGGTTTTAGGTTGCGGTCACGGTTTTACGGTTACGGTTACGATTACGGTTTTACGGTTTTTTACGGTTTTACGGTTTTAGGTTGCGGTCACGGTTTTACGGTTACGGTTATGATTACGGTTTTACGGTTATTGTTACGGTTACGGTTTTACGCTTACGTTTTTACGGTTACGGTTTTACGGTTACGGTTTTACGGTTTTACCGTTACGGTTTTACGGTTACGGTTTTACGGTTACGGTTTCGATTAGGGTTTTACGGTTTTACGGTTTTAGATAACAGTCACGGTTTTATGGTAACGGTTACGGTTACGGTTTTATGGTAACAGTTAAGGTTTTACGGTTACGGTTTTACGGTTACAGTTTTACGGTTACGGTTTTACGGTTACGGTTTTACGGTTTTACGGTTACGGTTTGGCGGTTATTGGTTATTGGTTATTGGTTTTACGGTTTTACGGTAACTGTTACGGTTTCACGGTTACGGTTTCGATTACGGTTTTACGGTTCTACGGTTTTAGGTTGCGGTCACGGTTTTACGGTTACGGTTACGATTACGGTTTTACGGTTATTGTTACGGTTACGGTTTTACGCTTACGTTTTTACGGTTACGGTTTTACGGTTACGGTTTTACGGTTTTACCGTTACGGTTTTACGGTTACGGTTTTACGGTTACGGTTTCGATTAGGGTTTTACGGTTTTACGGTTTTAGATAACAGTCACGGTTTTATGGTAACGGTTACGGTTACGGTTTTATGGTAACTGTTAAGGTTTTACGGTTACGGTTTTACGGTTTTACCGTTACGGTTTTACGGTTACGGTTTCGATTAGGATTTTACGGTTTTACGGTTTTAGATAACAGTCACGGTTTTATGGTAACGGTTACGGTTACGGTTTTATGGTAACTGTTAAGGTTTTACGGTTACGGTTTTACGGTTACAGTTTTACGGTTACGGTTTTACGGTTACGGTTTTACGGTTTTACGGTTACGGTTTGACGGTTATTGGTTATTGGTTATTGGT